>JBBPCZ010000089.1:6839596-6849786 GCA_037974445.1 Brycinus macrolepidotus
GGGGGGGATTATGTGACAAAAAGTGTGGGAGCTGAAGTACAACTGAGGGCAATCTAGGTAGCAAGGGCATGGTTGTGTGTGAGTTAGAGAGAGAAAGAGAGAGATGAGAGAGTGTGAGTGTATGTTTGTGTGTGTGTGTGTGTGTGTGTGTGTGTGTGTGTGTGTGTGTGTGTGTGTGTATGCAGTGTGTTCACCTTAAACAGAGCAAAGGTCCTGACGCAGTACGTGGCGAGCTCCACTGTGTCCAGCAAAGAAACCTGCATGAGGCCGTACGTCTCGGTGCCTCTGCTGGGCCAGTACTGATCACACTTGTTCTGCACACAGAGCAGCACATAGTCACTCAACTGTTATGGCACAGACCGCAGAAACACTTCACTAACTCATAAAGCAGCTCTATGGCAAACAGTCCACTGCTACATACATACAGCACCTCTGCATCAAACACCTCACTGCTTCATACTAGGGATGTCCCAGTCAAGTTATTTTGCCTCTAGTTCAGATAAGTAAAATATTGAGCACCTGCCGGTACCAAGGCCAATCCAATGTATTTGTTTTTGGAGATAATCCATCAGCATATCAAAGTATGACACAGTTAGTATGTTCAATGTATTAAACTGAGCTAATTCTCAACAGCATTCAAGTTAGGTTCAGGATTAGGTTTTTAATACAGTACATTTTATTTAAAATTCACATGCATTGAATAGCTATTTAGTTGAAGGTTAGCTAAAGCTAAGCATCTAAAAAAATTTGATTGTGTACTCAAAATGAACTGTTATCGTTTAGTTTTTAAGGACTACTTTTTGAGATGCCAGTTTTAGGGTGTCATGTGTCTAGTTTAGCCGTATTTTGTCACAGTGAAACAATGAGGTGAAAAACCTTACCAAAAGATTTTGGATTGGGCTTAATAAAGCTCATACCGATCCATTAAAACATCTGAAATGTCTAGATCAGCTCTGAAACCTTTTAAATCAGATCTGGACATCTCTATTATATACAGTAATTCATTATACTCCTCTAATAAAATATACCAGAAAAGATTTGTTGAGCGATGCCACAGAAAAAGAAGATATTTTGGTTCTTTAAAGAACCTTTTAATAGATGTAAATGCTGTGAATGAGACGTGTGAAAAACCTTTTTAAGATTCTCCACATAATTCTAAGAAGAAACCCTAAATTGGCAAAAAAAAAACAAAAGCCTTCATGTGGATGTCCTTTATATCTTTCATCTTTCAAAGGTCTTCCACATTCACACTTCTCGATGACAAAACTAGTTCTTTAGGAAACTAAAAAGCTTCTTGCTCAAAAACCTGATGTGGCACTTTTTTTCTTTTTCTATCAGATGTTTTTCTACATTTATTCTCTATTTAACGGTTTCTACATAAAAAGACTGATTTGTTTTTCTCCAGCGTGTGTTAAACCTGACTCCTAAACCACAGGTAAACTGGTATATTTGGATGCCAGTAACATGCAGTGATCGAGTGACTAACAGATTCATACAGATATATATCAACCCAGGCTGTATGGAGGTGCAGAAAGAGAGAGACACAAGGAGAGAGTGGAGAGGTGAAAGGAAAATGTGTAGGAGAGCTAGCGATAAGAAAAGAGTGCGAGAGTGAGAGAACAACAAAGGAATCTGAAGGAGACGTCTTGCCTTGGAGAAGAAATAGGAAGGCATCTGGAGAACAACAGACAAACACATCAAGCTTTGATCTACTGAGTGACATGAGGCAACAGGCTGACTGGTAGAGGAAACATTATTAATGAGCTTTTGTCTCACATTAGAGAGCGTATATTAGTATGTGATGAAATAACGTCTTATCAGCACAGAACAACAGAATGTACTTCAAATAGACAGCTTTACACAAATTACGGAAAAAAATCAATGGCAACCAAAGTAGTGTAACTGCATAAAATGCAAGTAGCTGATTGGATGTTGGCTCATTATGGCACTGGGTTTATTTATTAAAGTAACGTTTCCTTAAAACTTAAATGGTTTACATTTATAAAACACAGAATAAAAATTTAAACAATTGTTTGTTTAAACAGTTGTTTGTGGGACTATTGTTTTACCAGTGCACTTTGTATATTATAACTTGTTCTTACCTCAGAAAAATTAAATATTGTGATACATAGTGTATGGCGAAAATGTCTAAGTATTCTGATACTGATATACTGTTGCTGTATCGCCCAGCTGTATCTGCTATCTTTGATAATATCAGGTTTGCTGGTCATGCTTGCTTTACATTGTATACAAATCTTCATATGACCAGTCAAAATGTGTATTTTTAATGTGTGCTAACCTTTAGTTTTGGTCCCTGTCTTAAGAGCGCCGTCGTTTCTTATTTCTATGAATGAGCAAGATGCAGTAGACCTGAAGTTTGTGTTCTGTGAGTCTCGCAATATTGATTTAACTAGCAAACAAGTTTGTCATGTAGGTCAGTTTCCTTCCATAAGGGTAAGTAAGGATATGTAGTGGATAGATTTGCTTCACCCACTTTACACTGTAGTAGGTTATCTAACATTAGCTACATGTAAGCATCTTAGGCTGATTTTGCTTGTTTTTGCTAAATTTAATGTTAAACAAGCAAAATTATCTACCAGCGGAATAAAACAATTCCAGTAGATGCAATTATTTAAATGTCTGGGATCGTATTATAATATCCTAATGAAAAAACCTCATGTTTCTCATTATAAGATATATTTAATTTCATTTGCCACAATAATTATTTATGTACAGTCCCAGACTAAGTTTATTCTGCAGCCCTATGCAGTGCATATGATATATATATACATATCATATGCACTGTGTGTGTGTGTGTGTGTGTGTGTATATAATAGATAATCAGTTTCTTTTGGGGATGCTTTATAAGGTGTTTTTTTTAATCTTTTGGTTTCAAAAACATCTTCAGCAAAACAATCTAAAACATTTAATTCTACAAAATGTCTGGTTAGATTCAATTAATTTATGGCTATTAATTCCTCTACCTGAATCAAACGTGTCTTGTACTGGAAAGGTGTATTCCAGCGTTTAGGACTGAGAACCACTGTTGTAAATTCTCCCGCCGGTTCAATATACTGATGTTAGCTGTTTGTACATTTCTGTGGGATGTGTGTGTATACACAATCATGCTCACTCTTGATTTTTCCTCCAGCTTGGTAATCATGATGATGTTAGCCGTGTGCTGTTCCCAGACCATCCTCCAAAAGTCACTGATTGTCTCGGGCATCGGCCCCTGGGTGGCTATATACGCACCCTGCCGGCGGTAACCGTCAATGAAGTTGGCATTGATGTAGTCGCTGCCTGGTTGACCTACACGCCCAGAACAGAGGACAGAAATGGTCACAGCAGAAAGGTCACAAAAGCTTATCAGCAACACAGTCTTCCATACTATACACAAAAGAAAACTCTAAAAGACATTTAGCAAAGCAATTTGATATTCAGCAAACAGCATTCAAAGTTAAAGGAACAGTTGAAAAACAGATTAACATTTTTTTCCCTTTTCTCAAATGCAGGCACAGGAAATGTGTGGTCAGTCAAAACATCGGAAACTTGCTTCTTTAGTTTTACTGAATGGAGCTTATGAATCATTGTGAATAAAGCATACACAAAACAGAAATAAAATAAAAAAGGTACAGACGAAAGCATGGACAAACTGTCATAAACTAAGTTAAATAATCCTCAGTCGAGAGAAATAATCTCATATCAAGGCAGTAAATGATTTTTTCCTCCTTTGAAAAGAATACTTGTCTTGAAAGTACAAAATTAGTTTATTTTAAGAACAATTACCTTAATCAGTCACACTTAGAAATTTCACAAAACACGCAAAATGTCATCAAGATCGTACGATTACATCAACAGTTTTAATATTAAATGAAGATTAAGATATTTAAGGGGATGTGTAGAATAAACATTATGCTTATATATTAAACCCACCTCATTTGTTTACCCGACTGACAAATGGTGCTGCTTAATATAAGCCACTCTCATTTTCAACATATTTCTCAAATTTTTCTTAATGGCTTTTTACAGCATACTATTATTAGGTAGATGACATACTGCTGTCCACTTAGAAAACAGTATGTCGATCAGTGTCAGTCTACGTGAGATTACTTAAATGACTTGGCTGATATGTTACATTTGGTGTAAGAAGAGACTGTGTTAAACTACACCTTTAAAAAGAAGGATTCCCTGTATCTCAGACATGTACATTAATAAGGCCATTGCTTGCTGCTTGCACACCCACACATGTACACAAATTCCCTCACCATCATTGTTGGAGAGCACTACTCTGGTGTGGTCGTAGGCGATGACATTAGCATAACGGTTCTTTGGTTTGTTAATCTCCAAGTTTGAGTGCTCCCATGAGAACTGCTGCCCAGGGTCAATAGACTACATGGAGAGAAATGTCAAAGAAATGTCAGGTTTTACAATCATTATCCAGCACTTACTGTATAATTACATTCTCACACACAGCCTTCCCACAGTACCTGGATCGTATTATAGTGAATGTCAACATGCACATACACACTGCTAATTTATTAGGTGCGCCTACCTTGTTGGTACCTACACTATATGGACAAAAGTATTGGGACACACCTGTTTTTCAGGGTTTGGGCTAGGCCCGCTTACTTCCAGTGAAGGGAAATCTTAATGCTTCAGCAGACCAAGACATTTTGGACAACGCCATGCTTCCAACTTTGTGGACACAGTTTGGGGAAGAACCTTTACTATTCCAGCATGACTGTGTCCCAGTGCACAAAGAAAGGTCCATAAAGACAAGGTAAGTGTGTCTAATAAAGTAAAAGCAACTGTACACAATATGAAGAAACCCTAGCAACCCTGCTAGTGCAACACACATTAACTCGCCATTATCAAGTTGGTGTCTTATTTTGCTAAGAATGGTCCAACTCCCAAATATTATCAGGTCCAATGTTGGTCCATTTTCAGTGACTGACAGGATAAAGGAAGGTGATAAATGGCGTAGCAACAAATGGGCTACAGTCAGTTACTATAGTAACTGACCTACAAAGCGTACCAACATCTAAGTATCCAGGGACCCTTCCTTAGTGAGAATACAGGTACTGTAAGGTGCACCCATTGCTGACACACTTGTTTGACCGAACACACACAGCTTATATAATCTCGGCCAACAGAACAGGACACTATGGTGCAGCTGTGGAGCAACAGAACTGTGGTTTCTCACAGCAGTGCCCTAACTTCTGGTGTTATCCTAGATAAGTAAAGGCTGCTACTGCAAATAATTTACATTTTTATATTAATATAATATTTTTATCTTAATATAATTGTCCAATTAAGGCTTGGTATTGAAACGTGCTACCTTTAGGGTACTGTCCTAATTACTACTAGTCCCAAAAATTTGCAGGTCATCCAATACCCAAGCATTCGGTTGTATCAGCATTCATTAGCGAATTGGCAAGTTCCAAAACTAGACTGCTGATTGGCTGTCTACATTACATCCTGTGAGCATATCATTAATGCCAGTGCTTTATCCTTAATCTTCAGTCCTTTATTGTCATTAAATAGACCCACATCAAGCACCCCACTCTCTTTTCTGGTTTAAGTCATACTCATTTTCGGTTTCTAATTTAAAAAAAAGAGAAAAAAAAACAGTGTAGAAAAGTATAATTCAGGAAATAGTATTTATTAGTAATTAGTATCTTGGTGCATTATTATTGTTTCTGGTGCATTATAATTGTTTTTGTCAATGCCTGCTGCTACCAAATGTACACTCCAATATGTACCATGTATGTATATATCCACTCTGTACATATACATACATATACTCAATATATATATATATTTTTTTTCAATACACACACGTCCATATTTATATTTTTGTATTATTTGTATTGTATAGTGTACCATTTATACTGTACTGTTGTGTTATAGTTTTTATTCTATTGTTTTTGCTGCTCTTACCTTTGTACTGTCCAATTTCTGCCGACTAATAAAAGTTTATCTTATCTTACCTCATCTTAAATTAAGGTCTCTTAATTTCCTAGGTCCAACTGACTTTTCGGTTGTCCAATAATAGCAAACACTGACAACTGAGGTTTTATCAGTACTGGCCAAAATATTAGTGAGAACTGCCAATCACATCTGTCAGTAAAGCCCTGTTGAATTTAAACTAGAGTGTAAAATTAGAGTGTAAAATTAAAATATGAAATACAAAACTATACCAGCTGATGGTAGTTACAAGTTAAGTATAGGGTACACAAGTAGACTACCAACTCAGTATATATATGTCAGCGTCAGCACATACAAGAACACACTGCGTACTCATGTGTGACCTTACCTCGTACTCTTGAGAGAATCTCAGATTCTCATTGGCTTTCATCCTCTCTATGTAACTGGGCAGTTCTGATATAGCCACTGGTGGATGACTGGCCATACCTGCCAATCAGAAAAACACGAGGTCAGCTAAAATAGTGTCTGCACTAGAGACCATGCAGTTAATAGACGGCTGTCTTTTAATTCAGCGAGACTTTCTAAGGGCCGAAAAAAACACCTATGCAGGTGGAAAGATGTTTTTTTCCTATTTTTCATAGGAAGAGGAAAGTAGAGTGATTATATCAGAGAGAAAGAGAGAGCAAGTAAGAGACAGGGTGAAAACAGACCGAGAAAGAGCAGTCTTGCAGGCTGTCAAGATGTTATTATACACATTAATTGCTGCTATCGGTGGCATTTCTGGAGTTATGGGGGATGGGTAATCGTCAGATTTTTTTGTTGACGGGAATGGGTTATGTATGCGAGGGGGGTTGCTGGTGCAGCCCTAGGCAACTGTCTGGGTTGCCTCCGTCTAGACACACCAATGGCTGCTATTGTTTCGTTGTGAGTTATTATAACAACACATTATTAGCATTTCAATACAATTCTGCATCGGATGGAATGCAGTTATTGTGTCTGTGCATGGGAATATATGGTTAGTACTTAATTAATCCAGATGGATTAGCGGAGGGTTTGTGTATCGGAAAGTGAGGAGGTCCATAAAAGAAGGAACAACCAAAACTAACTTGGTAACCGGCGATAACCAGAGGAACGCAAACCTAGAAAGGAGACAGCACAGTTTTTGAAGTTGTTTGTATGTGGGTGCGTATGTAGGTCCGTGTTCTGGATTAAGAGTAAACTGTTAAACCAAATACAGTCAGATGCTGTTCTGTGTTAAACACTCAGCATCATACTGTGTAGCAGGGATCACTGAGTGTTAGCATGCCTTGGATAATACGCTTTTTTGCCAGGTGTTTTAAATCAAGCATGTATTACCAGGTGTTGGGAAGTTGATTCTGCGAAGCTCCACGGGATCAGAGGGATGCTGGGAGCTCATGGATTTACCGCTGCTGGGAAAGCTGCACTTTCTGCCTTCTAACTCTGCTCGCTTCCTGTGACACCACAGAGAATGCACAACAAGATTTGTTCCCACCCTTGAAATGTTAGTCTTTATTTATGATTGTTTCAATGACATTTCAGTGATTCTGAATATCTTTTCCATGACATTTTAAAATGGAACCCACCTATCTGGTTTGCTGTTTGTATCCAAGAGAAAGGGAAACAAAAAGAAAGAAAATATGGCATCAGGGAGAGATACGACATTCAGACATTCATAGCATTCACAGCTCCTCCTAAATTATTTGTCCTCTTCCGTGTCATCCCCTTCTTTCCCTTCCTTACTCGTATCCTAGTATTCCCTCAGTTACATATACCTTCTTTTTAAATAATAATACTTCTACTTTAACATATTAGTGAGGAAGGTAAGTTACTTTTTACTTGCAGTTTCACTTCATACTCTGTTCCTCGTTCCATTTTTGGTTTAGTTTCATTAAGATCTGTGGCTCATAGCATCTGCATCTTTGCTAGTATTTACACTTCCCATTTTTAAGAATTAGCATTTTATTTTAAACCAAAGGAATCCAAAATGACTGGAATTAGTAACTGAAAACCATCAGTTCCTATACTGACAGATGTTGGATGTTTTAAGAAGTTCCACTGCAGTTCTACAGGGAACAGAATACATTATTTCAATACAAGAACATCACCCACTTTTTTTTTTCATATTCACATTTTCTTTTCTCCATGTTACCTCTTAAAGAGGAGGATGAGGATGACAATGCTGATGATGAAGATGACTGCCAACACTGGCCCCACAACCCAGAGAAGACCCTCCTCCTCGTCTACGATTGGCTGCGGTTCGACATCCGAGAATACCACGGGGTCAGAGAACGGGCTGGTTGAGCACACGGTCTGTCAAAAAACCAACAAATGACAAATAAGAAAACCCAAAACACAGTGATTCACTGCAGAGTAGAATCTGTGTGAACGACAATGGCAGCCAAACAAAGTGTAGAGAGAAGGCATTTTTTTAAAAGTAGACTTTTGCACTCAATAAATTAAGAATAATAAAAAAATAACACTGGCATATAGAGTGTTTCATTTTTTTCTCTGGGGCAGCTGGTGGTCTGGTGGTTAGGGAGTTGCCCCTGAAATTGGAAGGTCATGGGTTCAAATTCCAGGACTGCCAGTGGCACCATTGAGGTTCCCTTGAGCAACATACCGTCCCCATACACTGCTCTCTGGGCGCCCACTGCTTCGCTCAGGTGAATGGGTTAAATGTAGAGGACTCAACTAATTTCCTCCGGGATCAATATAGTATATAAAAAATAAACCAGGAGATCACCAGAATACTTAAATCGTTCAGACATAGAGCCCTTAAACTGTATTTTACAGAAATTCATAGTTATACATGCCATGAAGAGTTCATAAAAAATATGGTGGTGCTTCACATGTTTTAGAGGAAGCACATGCTAGCCTTCACCAACCCAGTCTTTTAGCATTCAGTGACTGGGGGAGTCCTAGCAATGGGGCAAGGCAGACTTTTGCTGCTTCTCTGGATTCATATACAACATACACTCACATAGTGTTTTCAGAACTAAACTAAAAAAAAATCATAAAAATCTAAAATTCAACTGTGGAAAAAGCATCACAGAATCATTCAGCTTTGCCTGCTGTAATCTAGGTGTATTTCCTGGTAATGTGCCAGTTTGTATTTATACGTCCTCTTATAAGTCCTCTATGTAATTTACCAAGATTTTGTCTCGTGTATGTGTGAAAGAGGCCTATGCAGGACTAAAAAAACCCCTCCAATTTCAGAAACATCTGCTTATCAGATAAAACACTGCATGTTTTACTATTTTATGCATATTTCATGCAAAATTATTTTGGACCATTTCTATTGATTATTTAATCATGAATTGTTCGTATAATAAAAAGAGCAGATGTTTTAAAAATGTTGTAAAAAAGTAAAACAGAAAAAAATGGAGCTGCAAACTTTTAATAGGATGGAGGACGAGGATGAGACTATAACAGTAACTGCATAAGAAAAGCGTTGCTTCAAATAAATAATTCTCACTCCTGTTTTCAAATACCACTTTACTGTGACTTTACTTTTTTTTATCGATTTCATTGCTGTTTACATGCTGTTGGAGGTATTAGGGGTGCTGAAATCAATTACTGTAACTACTGTAAATATTGAAAATGCCCATCCTTAGATTACAGCGAAATGGAGTGGCGAAAGAAGGAAAGGAAGAGAAGAGAAAGAAAGTGTGGGGTGAAATATACTCACATGCTGACCCAGTTCCAAGATGGCTAGCACAAAACAGACGTACTCCTGTCCGTTGAGCAGCTGTCGGTTCAGGAATGCTCCATACACACGCCCGTCTCCCAGCTTAAATTCAGATGGAAGGTTCTGGAAGTGAGCACTGATGTACGATTTCAACTCGGCCTGTCTCCGCAGACGTACTGATCGGCCTGTGCCATTAATCTCTTTCAGCAGCTGAACAGAAGAACGAACAGATAAGTACATACAATGTCAAAGTGTAGAGATTTTCCGACATAACTATTTTCCAGGCCTATGTTCTGTGAACATCTACAAAAATCGTCAACTAAAAGACAAGGAATGACCTAACAAAAAATGTAAGATTCTTTAGAAAAATAAATGAAGCTGCTTGTACATGTGTTTTACATGTACAAAAACAAATGTTTTACATACACTATCTGAACTAAAGTATTGGGATGTCTGACCATTACACCAACAGGGACTTGCATTCAAACACATAGACTTTAATATGGAGTTGGTCCCCACTTTGCAGCTAGAACAGCTTCCACTCTTCTTGGAA
>JBBPCZ010000089.1:6853028-6864226 GCA_037974445.1 Brycinus macrolepidotus
CTGGGACACAGTCATGCTGGAATAGAAAAGGTTCTTCCCCAAACTGTGTCCACAAAGTTGGAAGCATGGCGTTGTCCGAAATATCTTGGTATGCTGAAGCATTAAGATTACCCTTTACTGGAAGTAAGGGATCTAGCCCAAACCCTGAAAAACAGGTGTGTCCCAATACTTCTGTCCATATATTGTATGTATAGTCAGCTAGGTAAACATCTTCAAAAGTCTCCATAACATAAGTCACTGAAAAATCAACCATGAGTATGGGGTTTTAACCACAGGCAAACCACAGTACCTCATCTAAATTCATTTCATCTGGATCACTCCAAGGATTCTGGAAGTTTCCTCCTCTTTGCCTCTTTAGTGGTACAACAACAATGTAGAAACCTCTGGTAAAAAAAAACAAAACAAAAACAATACCATAATAAGTACAAACACTAACTTCTACTGGCAAAAAAAAACGTTGAAGCATGTTTACTGTTGAAAGCATGTTTATTTTTACTTAGTGGTGCTTTCAGTACCAAACCAAATACCTGAAAAAGAAAGCATGATACATGTTTTTTGGTGTGTTTGTCTTCCAGACTAAGGCTAACCTGACATTAGCTTGCCCCTGCACAGCAGGCAGCTGCAGCGTGGCTATGCTCTGGGCGCTGGTTTTTTCCAGGAGCTGGGGCTTGCTGGGCAGCAAATTTGGAGCGGTCATGGCCTCTGCACGGTGCTGGAGGCCTCCAGTGCCATCAGCTTTGTTGGTTAAGAGGAAGGTGTAGAGCGACTGGGGCTTCAGTTTAGTGATCAGCTTCTGACCGAGTCTACCATCCACCTCTGCGGTCTGGCCATCCCCATAGGTGATCTGAAGGAGGACAGAGTAGTAATATGAAAATGATAAAGATGCTAAGACACTATTATATTGCGAGGTTTGTCAACCATTTAAAATTTACGATATTTCTAAATAAATATGATCCAAAACATCATCTGATTTTCACAGATATCCTAAGAGCCCAAACAAATAAGACAAAAATATTACACTTTATGTATTAAGGAAAATGATCCAATATTACATATTTATGGGAAGAGTCTGTCAGTCTTTGGTTTCAGTATCTGGTCTGACCCCCTTGTGCACAAATAACTGCAACTAAACGTTTCTGGTGACTTTCTGGACTTTTTCCCCCATTCATCTATACAGAGCAGCTTCTACTCAGGGATGTTGGTGGGTTTTTCTCATATGAACTGCTTCAGATCCTTTCAAAACATTTCTATTCCTTGTGAGTTAAGGTGGCTTTGACCTGGCCATTCCAAAACCATTGCAGGCAGAAATACAGAAAATTCTAAAGGGTTCACAAACATTTAGGCAATTTCACATTTGTAACAATTTAGTCTTTAAACATTATACATTTGACAACTTAATTGTAAGTATGTTCTGTTCTTCTGTATGTTACTGTATTTCTTAGTACTTCTGTCTGTTGGTTTATTTAACTTTTTATTATTTACAACCATCTTGCTTTGTTTATTATGTTTATTTGCAAACATTTGACTTTACAGCATCCATGGATGAAAGGCACTAATAATTAAATTCTGTTGTCACTATATAATGCAAGCACTGTCATTTACAACCCTCACACATGCGAATAAATGTACCAACTCACTGTGTTACACTTACAATGAAAGTGTGGGCTTTATTTTGGGACGTTCGTGGCTCCCAGGCTAGCAGTGCTGAACTCTTTAAAGCTGCTTTCACACGGAAGTTCACTGCAAACACTGTAACAAAGCAAAACATAAAACCCCAATACACATCAATACAAGCAAACATCTGGAATTTTCATGGGACATTTGACTTTCATGTTAGCCACTAAAATTCAAGCTGTAAACCTACATATGGAAACCTACCCAGTACGTACTCAGTGTTGAATGAAAACAAAAGTCAAAGCTCCTTTATTATTTTTGGCAGTTTACAGTCCCCAAATGTGAAGATATTCTACGCAACCATTAAGAGATTATTTTTCGTACATCTTACCGATTACATTGTCCCAAAACTGTATGTGGAACATCATAAACCTAAACACCAATTTCACATTCTTCATTTATTCAGTAGATGTCTTTTTAATACACCTACACTTAATTGCCTCACTTTGGAACAGGGCGTTGGTGAACTTTACCAAAAACGAGTAAATAAATGCATGTAATAAAAGATAAAATCACGGAGACCAACATTTCAAGGATAAGAGATACACACAGACAGACAGACAGACAGACAGACAGACAGACAGACAGACAGACATCATGACAACTCCACAGCTCTGTGCATGATTAGGGGAAAGGGCAAAGATGTGCTGTGTGCGAGTGTGTGAATCTGGATGTGTCCTACCTTCTTCGAGTGGCTGTGTTCTAGTATATAAAGGGGGACTATAGGGCCCTGGGCCGTCGTCGTTTACCACACACACTCTGACCACATACTCAGTGTCTGCCTTCAGCCCTGTAAGAACCACAGCTGGTTCCGCCACCTCCGTTTCCATGGCAATGTCCGTCCCGTTACTGTAGGTGAGCGCGTACCACACACGGTAACCCTGAATCGGGCCAACATTCCTGGGCTCTTCCCAGCGCAGGGTGAGGGACGTTGAACCTACGCTGCCAGCTGTTAGGTTGAGCAAAAAGCTATGTGTTTGTGTTGATTCCGAAGACACAGCTGTTATCCTTGCTGTGGTGGCTGCGGCCTCTGGCATCGCTACGGTAACCTCTGCGGATGGGCCGTATCCCCAGGCCCCACGAGCAGCCAGGCGGAAGAGGTAGAGGGCCCCAGCGCTCAGGGATGAGACTGTGTAGTTCCGCTTATTTTCCCCAAGCTCCACTTCTGTGAAGGAGTCGGAAAGGTTCTCGGCCCGAACGTATGACAGCCGAAAGCCCAGGACGGGGGAGAGGCCCGTATTTGGCATCGACCAACTTAACAGCACAGTGCTGACTGATGTAGCACTGAATGTCAATGCTGGGGCATCTGGCACTGTGGAGGTAACGTGAGAAATACTGTAAAACACATTTACAGTGAAGCTCGAGTTTTACAAAAAGTAATGCTTCAGTCTGCTCTCTGTAATTTAAACCCATAAATTGCAAGCACACACTATGGTAAAAGTATTAGCTTCAGAGATGCTGACAGTAGTATTACATACAGTCAATTACAATAGTTAATTTTGAATGTGTGGATTCTTCCGCAGTTTCGACTAACACTGCACTGTTGTAAAGGAGGAGATCATTTATTTGGAATTTTAATCAATTGTTGTGCATAAATAAATAATATATATATTTTGAATTTGAATTTTAAGAAATGGTTGTACATGTAGTCTTGTTTTGCATAAATAAACGATACATTTTTTTTTAACACAGTTTACCTCCCAATATAATCATGGCTATTGCCCACCAGGTTACGTCTCCCCTCACCACTCTGCTACCAGACTGAAAGGGTGACTGGTATGTGTTTACTCCGACAGCTGAATGGACTTGAACTAACTGCCCAATTGGATTCGTGAGCTAACAAGATTAGCTGCTACATGGCTAGTATCATGCTGAGTGATGGAGGGCAGGGAGGGACATCATGTCCATTCAGAAAGCATCACATCAAGAGATGGAGGGAGAGAGAAGAGCCAATTATGCTTTTTTAGACTCCTTGTTTACAGTGGCTTGTCACATTGCAGGTATTCAAGCACACAATCGCCCAATTCTAGTACAAACCCATAGAGAGTTACGTTTTTGTCATTGTTTGACATAAAAAACACAAAAAACAGAAAAACTCTGAATCTGTTTCAAACTGTTGACAGTTTCAAATGTAAATGTAATTCACTATTTAACAAATTATTAATTTAAATATGGATGATATCATTTTAGAACTGCACTTAGCTCAACAAATCAAATTTACAGTTTTCAATTTACCCCGGACATTTTTTACCCCAGACATTTTCATGATTTTGAGTACTATAACTGATTGTAAGCACAATATTTAACTAAATGCACCAAAGTAAAGCAAAGCTCCTATCTGTTTGGGTATGTTAACCCAAAAAAAAAAAACCTTCATTGACTATAATATACATACATGCTGGTTTAGTTCTGATGACGATGGCTTTGCTACGGGCCCCATCGCCTTTGGAGGTGAATGCTGCCACTGCCAAAGAGTACTCGGTGTTTGGCCACAGATCTGACAGAATGAGCTCCTGAATTTGCGCACGCGCACACACACACACACACACACACACACACACACACACACACACACCCCATGTTTTTCCCTCCTGCTTGCCGAAATACATTCCACCATTGTCATGAGAAAACCTTTGGGTAGTCACGACCCTGTGTGCTGCCTGTGCATTTAATAACTCTAGAAGCTAATACTAATAACCCTACTTATAACACATCTTTGTGTCCTGTGCTGAAGAGGTGGAAACCATATTACTATTTATTTTGCTAGAGAAATAAGCTACAAGGTTGCTACAAGATTTTTTCATGACAATGAAGATAAGTAAGGATATTAAAAATAAGATCTGATGTGAGAATGTGGAAATGCACAATAAATATACTCACATATTGAGCCGAATCATTGTGCAGCTAGATTTGAAGTTGAAGCAGAAGAAAGATTATTAATGGTGGCCAAAACAGCTTTCATTTCATATTTCATTGAGTTGATATAAAAAGCATGTTAACCTTATCAAAAGACTACTGGTTACTACTAACGCACTTTACGTTAACTGTAGTTATACAAAGGCAGGATGTTACTGAGACCTGTGTTTTTCCGCTATTATCATTATCTCTATCACATCAGGCTAATAAAGCAAGAAGAGGCTAATGGAGTCTAATGCTGATTTTATCTGAAAGTTCAATGCACATTTAACTGCCATTAGCTGGGTTAAGACCTTCACCCAGCTGCCAGCGCTCACGAACATAAAGATGTTTTATTAAGATAGTTAGCATGTTGTAAGGTGTTACTTGCTGACAACAGCAAGTAACACCTTTAAAATGCCCAATTTAACAAACACTATTATACTATTTGTACAATGTGAGTTAAAATAGTGGAGTTTTATTCCATTTAGAAATAAAACATTAAGATTAAACATTTATTAAACGTATTGATTGATTATACTTAGATAAAGTTTAATATGTTGTTTCTGTCATTAACTGCTCCTTGTGCCTAGTTTAAGAGAGCAAAACGCAGAACTTTAGAAAATATAAAAGCCTTCAACTTGCAGCTTTAGAACATAATACACCTGATATTGTAACATGTATGTATTATATCATAATTTGCAATATGCCACCTGGAGAACGTGCATTCAGCGTTTTGCCCTTAAAACACACGCACAGCAGCCAAAAAGTGCCCAAACATGCCCAATTTACTCAACACCCTATCTAGGACACCCCTAATTACACAACTCTATCTATCCACGAAGGCCAATAGGTGTTTCTGACACACATTAAGTGCCACCACATGTTTTTAAACCGCAGCTAATGGAACATCATTGGACAGCTTAACACACTTGGAGAACTCTCTTGGCCAATTCTATTATATCAGCTGAAAGACACCCGCTCTAGCTAGTACTGCACTGAGGAATGGTATGGAAATCACCCACCCAGAAAAACCAACCAATTATGCTCTCCTGGCTATGGTTTTGCTACCCACACCCTCTAATATTTTATAAGTATAAGTAATCAACACACATTCTCTCAGATCTTCAAAACACATGCTTGGCTTAATTTGTAAATTATATGGTGTTGAGATTAATTCACTAGTTAGTATTCTGCTTACGCTGAAATGCATTTTGTAAAATGCACATAAAATCTATATAATATGCATAAAATCTATATAATGTGCCCTTGGATTCCAGTCAGCTGGGACAAAAACTGACCCCTGAAAATGACAATTTCATATCCATACCAAATGTATAATTTTCAAATAAATGCATATATGACAGAGCAACATGAATAAAATATAAGTATCTGTTGGACTTAGTACAGGGCTGAATCCAAGAGAATCTCTCATCCTCAGTGGCGCTATGTGTAGTCTGATAGGTGTGTGTATGTGTGTGTATGTGTGGGGGTTCCTGTACCTGAGAATCTCTCAGCAGGAGCTCTTTGATTCTTGGAGAACCTGTTCTCTCTCCAGACGCACGTCTTATGTATGTCACCTGGTAGCCACGGATCTTTCCATTGTGTCGCTCGGCAATTGGAGGCCTCCATGACACTCTAGCAGAGGTAGAGTTTAGGACCACCACATCCACGCCCCGAGGCGGCGCACCAGGCACTGCAGGGGCAGTGTGGGGACACATGAGGTCGTATCACACCTTCCAAGCCACCAAAGGGGGAAGGTTGAGGAAAGGCTGAGGTCGACAAACGGGTTCAGGTTCAAAAAACGTCTCCCAAAAAGGGGGTAGGAGGATGGAAGGAAGGGGGAAGGACAAGTGGTGCTTGTCAAAAAAATTCAACAGGCTAAAACTTCCACAAAAAATGAAGAATCCACAGTGTCTGGAAAACATAGCTTAGGTTACGCTCCTGTCATCCACTCTAGTAAAATGTGAGAAGGGAAATATTTAAGAAATGTGACTGAGGGACAATTCAGGATTCAGAAGTTTGGGAAGAGATGAAAGGTTGCTTGGTCACAAAAGAAGGCTGGGGGATTTAAATCAGCTTCAGTGGAGACGTACCGTCCTCCTGCGTACGGACCAACAGCGGCAGGCTCTCGGATCCTTGGCCCATCTCTGTGTGGGCGGCGACTGTCACCGAGTAGAGAGTCCACTTCCTTAAGCCCTCGATCCGGTAGCGGAAACAGTCTGCCGGTATGTTCGTTATGTGCTGCACCTGGTCTTTGTCACGTTCTGTGGCAGCGTATCGGATGGAGTAACCCATTACGATCCCAGTATCCCCAACCACGGGGGGCGGAGACCAGGTTATCAACAGGCTGTTGGAAGAGGGGCTTGTGCATGCCACTTCCTGAGGAGGGGGGATGGGTTCTGATTGGACGGTTAGCAGGGCGGTCAGGTTTTAATCGTGTGTTTTGAGGTGTTAGTGGTTAGTTTTTAAAGAGTGAGGAGTGAGACCAGGATGATGAAAGGAAATGAAGTCAGATAAAAAAAAAACAAGACAAGAAAGACAAAAACGAACAAACAATGAAAAAAACAGACACGTGTATAATGTGTCATGACATTTGCACAGACATGTCAAAACTGACTACAAAAAAGTAAAGAAATTTAACACTGAACACTGAGAGTATGTCAAAACTATTCATGGATTCATGTCTGTGCATTGTGAACAGAAAGGACAAACACACATTTAACATTAAACTCACCTTTATCTCTCTCTCATACTCCTTTATCTTTAAGTTGACCTTTTCTGCATGTACGTATCAGACCGGTTTCTTTTTTCAGATTTTAACTGACTCACCACACACAGCTGTTCTGTAATTGTGGGTCATTTGCCATTTGTTTTTCTATAACCTAGCCTGGCAGACAAGATATTAATAAGACAGAATCTCCAGAAGACGCACACATGACCCAGAACATTGCTTTGCTACCTACTCAGGTAAACACCGCACTGACATCAATGAGTTTTCTGTTCTCTTCTGAGGCTTCACATATGACTGTCGTGACTCACCAGCATTCTTTCAGCAACTGCAGAGTAGTTTTAAACGAAATCAGAGCTAACACTGGAACTTCTGGAAGTCTGAATATGTTCCTCTCAGGTGTTACAATTCCAAACTGTTATTAAAAATGCCTGTCAGCAAATATATCTTTGTTTAGTGATTCACTTAGCCAGTACAGCCAATGGTGCGAAGAACAGTTTTTTCTTTTATGACATATGAGCAATAAGGATAAAAGAACATAAAACTAGATTTCAGTGATCCTAATATACAGAGATGATGTAATATCAAAAACTACCACTTAATCCTTTCCAAAAGAGTCCAAAAAAATTTGCATCATCACCTATGCAGTACATTAACTGTAAGAGGTGTGCTAAAACAGATGTTCTAGAATTACACAAATTATACATGAAGATGTCAAAAAATCTGTAATTCAATACCAAACATGTAATAATTTAGTTTTTTTCTATAGAAGTGAGGGTACTGAACTGAACCAGTAGCACCGTTCCATGGCTATATTCACACTATGTGCATATTTCCGTAATAAGGGTAGCAAAGATGAGATAATACCAACCTCTGATAGAAGTCTCTACTATAGAGATTATCTAAAGATTTTTAGCAGGATGTTAGTCAAACACCAGTCAGGACTGTCTCAAAGACAGCAGTGTGCTTCTGTCAGGAAAATAAAATCAGCTTTATCAGCAAGGCTTTATCAGCAAGGCAACTGGTTCATTTTTTTTGAAGGGTTGGACATCGTAATACAGTCACCACACTGAGCATTACAAGCTATCCCATTCATATTTCAACAAGTGAACTGCTTAATCCACTGCTACTGTCGCTGCTAAAGATGAGTGATTTGGGCTAGTCCGACCTTAACATCAGACGACAGCAAGAACAATAGACTTCTCAAAAGCCACAAGAGGACTGTCTGGGAGAAGTTACACTGAAATTTGACAGATCCATCTACCAAGATTTCCCCTAAATTCAGCTTATGCACTGACTAAAAGCTGTACAAAGAAGAGTTCAGGAGCCAAGGTTAACATCCGATGATTTACATGCAACTTTGTTGTGTGCATGAGTCATCTACCACAAAGACAGGTCAGAAAAAAGAGCCCCTCTGGCTCTCAAAAAATGACAAATACGCAACAAAAGTTGGAGATCATCTGGCTGTAGAACAATGCAATAAGACAAGTCCTCTGACTTGTCAATATGAGATTAAATGTTAAATGGGACATTACCATTTAACATTTAATACATCACAAGAAGCATTATAGTAACAACCCCAGTGCCTGCTTCGTCTGCTCTCTTCAGTAAAGTGCTGTCTGTACCTTTTCAGTATTGTTTTAGATTATGCCATCTCAATATTGTGAAATTAGGTTTGAATAGTCATATGGCCATTTTAAGCATGTGTTTAAAAAACCCATTTTTAAGAGATCATATTTCTGGACATACTAGAGATGACTGCAAGCTGACCAATTTATGATTGAATGCTGCCTAATGCCTGGCCCACACTACAGAAAAATCAGGATTTTGAGGCAAATTCACCCTCCCGACAATTGTTAAATTATCTTACAGGCACAGTAACAAAAACAGCCTGTTCAACTCTAAGACATAAAGAGAGGTGGTATGTGGTGTACTTTATCTGTCTTCAACTGGTAAGTATAGAACATTTGAAGTTGCTTGCTATCTTCTAAGTGTCTACCGTGCTGTGGAATTAGCAACCTTGAACTGCTTTCACCTGGTCTGAGTTGACTGGCTGTGAATTGCTAGGCGGGTCCAACAGGTACTATGTGTAGCCACACACTCTAATGTTTGCACTGTTGCTTCCCCTGCATTTATTTTCTTGTGTCTCTATTCTTTCTAACTAAGCTAAAAAACCAACTTTGTTCTTTGTGTTTCTACCTGTTTTTATGTGCAGTTTTCCAATAGCTGTACACTGACCTAGAAGACATGTTCCCCAGCAGAGGGGCAGTAAACCTTTTGCATCCTTCATTGTCAGTTTGATTCACGGTGGACTATGGAACTGTCAATCTTCTGTTCAAAAGACAGATTTCATCTCTGGTCTGGCATCTTTTCACTCATTCCACTTCTTGGCTCTCACTGAAACTTGGATTACACCGGAGAATTCAACAACACCAGGAGCTCTCACACTGCTTCTTTCCAACAACTGGTGCTTCACACCTTTCTACTGTTCACACCTCAGTATTTTAGCTTTTGAATTTCCTTCTGTTGCGGTAACTCATCCCACCAGACTCCACATCACTGTCATCTCCCTGAGGAAGTAGGAACTTTCATTGAAGAACTGGACATCCTCCTCACTTCATTTCCTGATAATGACTCCACTCATTCTTCTTGGTGACTTCAACCTCCCAAATGACAAGCTGCATACCTGCAGCATCCTCAAGCTTCTGTCATCTTTTGCTCTGTACCTCAACAAATCTCCTCCAACCAATGTCTTTGACCATGTCTTTACCAAAGCCACTCCTGAAATCAACATTTCAGCTACCCCTCTCAATTTCTCCAGCCATCATCTTTTGTTGTTCACATCCAACCACCTTACCGTTGTCTCTTTAACCACTTGGTGCTGTCTTTGCTTCCTTTCTCCACCTGCTCTTTCCTCTGCCATCTTGTCACCCTTGACTCCACCTGGAACATCTCCCTCCTGCCCTTCAGTGGTGGAGATGGCTACCAAATCCTTTCTCTCCTCTCTCCACTCCTCATCCTGCCAACTTTGTCCATCGTCTTTATGGCCGACCTCCAGCTCACATCCTTCACTGTGGCTATCTGACGTACTCCACAACAACCAAACAACTGAGAGCAGCGGAAAGAAAACGGAGGAAATCGCATCTTAACTCTGATCTCCTCTCACATTATTCTCTTCTATTAAGAATATCTGCTGCAAAGCCTCCTTTCTTCAAGGATAAGCTAGGAGACTTGGCATCCAACCCCCACAAACTCTTTGCCACATTTTCTTCTTTTCAAACCTCCTGCTCCAAACCTTCTTTGATGAAAAAAATGACAAGATCAGACGATCCTTTCCTGCAGTCCTCACACCTCTCTCCTACTCTCAACCTACTGACCACCCTCTTACTTACTTGCTTTACCCCACTTTCCACTGATGATGTTCTTCAGCTCCTGACATCCTGCAACCCTACCACATCACCACTTGATCCAATCCCATCACCCACACTTCTAACCATATCCTTATATCTTCTCCCTTTTATTGCTCATATAATAAATGGCTCCATGGAAACAGGCCATGTTCCAACAGCCTTTAAATCAGCTGTAGTCACACCAAATCTAAAAAAGATCATGCTCGACGTCACTGATGTGAACAACAATAGACTGGTATCTCTTCTCTACTTCCTCTCCAAAGTTCTGGAGCATGCTGCATATAACCCACTCAACCTACTTTTATCACAAAATAGGCTTCATGACCCAAACCAGTCTAGATTCAAAGCACCACATTCTACAGAAACTGCACTTATAGCTGTCACTGAGGAGCTTCATGCAGCCAAAAAAGCTAAACTACACTCAACAAAAATATAAACGCAACACTTTTGTTTTTGCTCCCATTTTTCATGAGATGGACTTAAAGATC
>JBBPCZ010000089.1:6864326-6880991 GCA_037974445.1 Brycinus macrolepidotus
ATCTTTAAGTCCATCTCATGAAAAATGGGAGCAAAAACAAAAGTGTTGCGTTTATATTTTTGTTGAGTGTATGTTCAATTCTAATTCTTATAGGTCTTTCTGCAGATGCTGATATGGTCAACCATCAGCTCCTGGGTACACTCACCAAACTCAGAATCACTGGTTCTGCTTGGCAATAAAACCTTGAGGGTTGTAGTTAGTAAGTATTATAGAAAGGATCTATGTCTGCCCCACAAAGACTAACCCCATTCTCCAAGGCTCAATGCTTGCCCCCCTTCTCTTTTCCTTAAATATTCACTCTCTTGGTGATATTACATCTTCACATGGTTTCTCCTACCTCTGTTAGGCTGACGACACTCAACTCATCTTCTCCTTTCCTCCTGGTGACTCTCAGATCTCAGCCAGATCTCTGTACCTCTAAATGACATTTCCATCATCTGAAACTAAATCCCAGCAAAACAGAGTTCATCTAGATCCCAGGGGATGCATCCCCAAGACCTGACCTGGTCATCATTTTTGGAAATGCTGTCATCATTCCCACATCAAAAGCATGAAATCTAGGTGTTCTTTTAGATGAAGAGCTTTTTATTCTCATATCTCTCTTGTGGGTACCTTCTTTCTAACATCAAGAGAATTCGTCCATTCCTAATCACTGATGCCACCCAGATACTCATCTGTCACCTTACCCACAAACTAACAAACTTCGCTCCTGGCTGGCCTTCCTCTGAAGACAACAAGAACTCTACAGATGATTCAGAATGCAGCAGCATGTCTGGTCTTCAATACACCAAAATTCTCCCACACTACACCAAACCACATTTTTCAACAAAACAACAACAACAACAACAAAAAACATGTATTTTGTGTGTGCGTGTGTGTGATCTGATAGGGCCCTGCTGGAGTACTAACCCTCTGGTAATCTCTGGTAGAATCTTAGTATACTAGGAGATCTTAATTTTAGGTCTAGGCTTACCAGTGTGAGGGACATGTTTTCTTGTGGACTACAAAGCACCTAAGTACGTCACTCTGGATAAGAGTGTCTGCCAGATGCTGTAAATGAGATGCTGCAAATGTAAATGCTGTAAATTTAAATGAGAGGACCTTGCTCAGGACTCTTCAACAGTGTAATCTGAAAGTGTGTGATCTTGTAATGTGGAGGTTTTGATTACTAACATAAAGTAAGAACAAGAAAGTGACATGTAATTATGTGTGGGGTCACTCAGATTTTAAATATTGGTTAGGATTTTAAAAGTCCAGTAGTTTGAGCCAAGCATTACTGATTCAATACTGATGGACTATGAGCACATGGTCAGTCTGTATATGCACCTGTGTATGAGGAATGTGTGAGAGACAAAAGTACATACGTGTTTGAGGAGTTTGTGTGGTGATCTCGCCGGTGAAAGCCCCCACACCGTGTTTACTCCGCGCTGCTAGCTGGAAGGTGTAGGTGGAGAACGGCTTCAGATTCTTCAGCAGGTAACTGGAGCTTGGCTCGAAGGAGATTTTCTGCGAGAGAATGAGATTAACATTCAGCATCAGTACAGAATAGAGTGTATGTGTGTGTGTGTGTGCATATCTGAGCATAAACACTGTATATGCTGCATATGTATATGTGTACAGTTCACCTGTTCTGGTTGGTCTCCTAGTCTGTATATGAGTTCATATCCAGTGATGGCATCAGTGCCACTGTGAGCCGGAGGAAACCAAGACAGCAGAACACTCGTCTCTGACTTCACCTCCGCCTTCAGCTCAGTGGGCTGGGAAGGAACTGTGAAGTGCAGACGGGCAGAGAAATGATCCTACGTACTGTATAATACAATGGATTCAGATAAAGCTAGCGGCAGCTTACATACAAACCCACACATTCATCTTAGGGCAGGGGTACATAGAAGTTCTAACTAAAACAATTTTTCTTGTGTTGGCTCTGAACTTCTACATAGTGCATCTGAAATAAAAACTGTAAAGGACAATCAGCTTTAATTCAGGGGTGCTTACATCTATATTGAACATAACCTTCTTTATCATCATCCTTATATCAAAGCGGACCCTTTTACCTTTTAAGCTGATTACATATTAAGTAAATTAAGACCCTCCCTGATAACATGTTTCACTCGGAAATACATCATATTACAAAACGATATCTTATGATTTCCTATTCACATTCAGTTTAACATAGTATTAAGTATGTAACACCGTCTTAATTCAAATTTTACACACAGTCTTAAATAAGCAATCATCCATTTCGTCATGTATGATAATCGGTTGCAAGCCTTCTGCAATCAATGGCTGCTTAAAGTCTCCACTCATAGTCATCAGCAGACACTGGGTATCTTCCCTGGTGATTCTATTCTACATTTATTTTGTTTTTCATAAAGATGATTTTACTTCAGTGTTATCTATAGTAACTAAAACACATTTTCTGATCAGCCAAGAATACTCTCCTTTTAAAACAAAGCTGCTTTCATGTCTGGAGCGACTTTCCTGCCGCAAGGTCAACAGTGGTCCACTGGGTTTTCAGATGTTTGGCTGGATCCAAGGAGTTAAGAAGCTTCTCCATATATTTAAACCTGCCATTGCAGTCATATCATCATATCTTGCTTTCAAAGGTGAGATGATTCACTTTGGATCATGCGTGGTTTCTTTTTTTCTCCACACTTTGGCACAGGTAATTTCTTCATTTTATCCATAAGACTTTAACCAAAGATATTAGCAAAAGGCTTCTCTTCTTGAGGCTTACCAGAGTTCTGTACCTTGTGGCTTTCTTGGCAGCTCACACCTCTCTGCCTACAGCCTGGATATTGTTCTTGATCTGTTCAACAATATTCTTGAAAGTAATCTTTGGGCATCTACTAAACGAGATCTGTTTTGCTGTAGTTTAGCTGAGCATCAGAACTGGACTACGGAGCAATGGAATATGATGACTTTTCCTGATGAATCGCATTTTCTTTTACATCATGTGAGACGGCACCAGGATGCACTATGGGAAGAAGGCAAGCCCGCAGAGGCAATGTGATGTTCTGGGCAGTGTTCTGCTGGGAAATATTGGGTCCTGGCATTCATGTGGATGTTAATTCCAGACCAGGTTCACCACTTCATGGCAACAGCATTCCCTAATGGCAGTGGTGCCCTACCACACTGCAAAAAGTTTTTAGGAATGGTTTGAGGAACATGACAAAGCCTCTGTGGGATGTGTTGAACAAACTAGTCTGATCCAGGGAGGCCCCACCTTGCAACTTACAGCTGCTGCTAACATCTTGGTGCCAGGTACTACAGCAGACCCTCAGAGGGCTTGTGGAATCCATGCCTTGACTGGTAAGAGCTGATATTTAATGTTTTACTCCATTAACTGCATATGAGTAGAGTATAAAATGAAGTAAATTCTTACAAATTAAAACCTGAAACATGCATATAGTATCTCAAATATCAACATAAACAGTTGCCACAAACATCTAAACAAATCTATAAATGCTTAGCAAAACATACAATCCCTTCAATTTCAAATTCATGACCTGAAGCCAGTCAAAAGAATAATATGTGGAAATGGTATTTCAAGGTATTCCGTTAACATTTTGTAATATATTTCATTTTCCTTTGGGACAACAGAGCCAAAACAAGAAAAATTGCATTGTTGTTTATTTATTTACAGACTGCACATCAACTATGAAAATAGTCATCTGGGGACTGTGGCAAAAGTTCAGAAATGTTATGACAATGGCCATGAGATTATGACAACCATACTGCTGCAACAAAGATAGAAAAATCATGCAGAGGATTATCTTCTCACACACACACCCACACAGACCCACTCTGACCCACCTCCTGTTTTGGCAATGATGTGCAGGTCACTGGAGAGAGGCCCATCTCCCACTGCAGTAAAAGCCAGCACTCTGATGTAATAGGTCTTGTTTGGTGTCAGGTCCTGTATGGTTAAGAAATTCGCCCCACGGACCATCTCCTTCTCCCACTGGCTAACGGGCAGCGATGAATCCGATGTGTAATACACCCTGTAGCCAACCACCTGACCATTCGCCTCCTCTGGTTCCTCCCACTGCACCATTGCCGTGGAGACGCTGAGCATGCGACCTCTGACCCTTCGTGGTGGAGAGCTAGGAGCTTGCTCCGCCGTCCGAGCCTCCACTGTTGGACTGGGGGGTCCGCGCCCAATCGAATTCACAGCTATCACTCGGAATTGGTAATGTGAGTAGGGACTGAGCCCCCCGACACTGTAGCGAGTCGTTGCCACAGCATCAATCTCTTTGAATGGGTCCCGGGAGGAGGTGGGGCGGTGCTGAATGATGTAATAAGAAACAGGAAGTGGGTTTCCACTGTCCCACATCAGGGTAATACTAGTGGCAGAGCGCTCCATTACAACTGGGGCTCCCGGAGGGTTTGGCAGAGCTGGAGGGAGGAGAGAGGTTGGGAGATAAGAGAGAGAAAGGGCATTTGTAATCAAATAGCATTATTTAGTAAGCATCTTGTTTTTTTAATTTTATTACTCTTAAAATACAATCATACATCAAACTTGGGGCACTCCTTGTTAAATGACGCTGACTGAAAACAAGTACACATTTTCTGAGTGAAAACAAGTACACATCCTCTACAGAGAACACAGTAATGCACGGTTACTGCTGCTTAATTTAATATATTGAGGAGAAAAAAAAAACACATAAATGTAGCAAAAGCTATGTTTTTTCAAATATGTTAAACTCATCAAGTACATAGAAATTGTGCATTAAAATGAGCAAAATCTATCACCGCAATTTACTAGAGATTACTAAATTTGATATATATATATATTTTTTCTATATATATTTTCTATATACATTTTCTACAGTATTTCTACAGTCACTCTGAATGGTAAACTTGCCTTTGACAGTGATCTGTGCGACAGTTTCAATAACTCCAAGAGTGGACATGGCCACACAGGTGTAGTTGGCTGACTGACGCACGTCTGTGAGCTCCAGAACGTTCTTTCCAATGGGCATGTCATCCTCTGGGGTCAAATCCTCAGTTCCCAGCATCCACTTCACGTAAGGCATGGGCACACCTACTGCCTGGCATGTGATGTTCACTCCACCCCCTGGCATAATTTCATAATCCATAGGTGGAACAGAGAAGCGAGGAGGGACCCGACGCACTGTCAAAGCAAAGACAGATTATCATTAGCTCAACCAACCCAAATGCTTGTTATCATAACAGCGTTAGATTAGATTAGATGTGTGATCAAGGGAAACCGTGGCTGATTAGAAGACTGAGTCAGGGTTTGTGCGCTGCATGTTAAAACAAAAGATGTAGACAAACTGTACGGGCACGGGAGATTACGCAATATAGGATTACTCAGATTATGATCTATGTTTAAACAAATATTTTTACACAAACAAATTACATCAATTTATTTACATAATATTATGGTCAGATACTGAAATTAGTGCCAAATATTGCAAAAAATTATATTCTATGCCAAATATAACCTATATTTTAGTTACTTACGTACCTAAAATATAAAAACACAATAGTGTTACGCATTTATACACGCTTCTTTGTAATGATTGCTCCAAAAAGGCACATAGCATTCACATCTAAGTGCTAAAGTAGCCTCTTTTAGATGCAGAAACAGACGATATTTCTATTGACCAAGAAAGCAACAATGATATGGAGGTAATTCAGTCTTTATTTAGTGATTTTTTCCCTTGGTTTTATTTAGCTGTTTTACCAAATGCAAAGCCAAGGTCATGATTGTTTGTGAGTAAAATATTGCCGTTAAGCTATGCAAATCACATTCAGGACTGATGGCAATATTTGATATGCTCTTACTTGTAAAGATTTATAGACACGACATTTCATATCTTATATGAATCAGATTAACCTGTTATCTCTAGGTTTGTCTCATATATGCAGTGATACACTCAGCTTATGTTTGAATGTCAAAACTAGAGCAAACCAAATTAATTTGCAGGGCTCTATTTGCATAAACCTTTTTAGCATTTTGTTATTATTCACAAAATTATTTTTTAGTTTTCCCAGGGTGACGGATGAGTGTGACATTATTTTCTGTCCTTGTGACAGGTTCCTGGTTGGATGATGATCTTAAACATTGTTAGTTGTTGTAGTCAGATAATCACATCTCCCTGTTCCTTATTTTTAGGAATCGTTATATCCACATATATCCACATGTTGCGGATAGCTTTCGACATGATGCCCGTTGAATAACGTAAAATATCGATAGAATGTAAAAAAAAAAATTAATAAAAATAAAAATAAAAACGATCACAGACTGATAATCAAGGTGTTAATTATTGGTCATTGGTCCAGACATATATTGGTGCATCTGTGGTATTTGGATTCTGTTATATACAGTAGCGCATTCTGAATCAAACCATATTAATCTAAAAGGCTGGGATTAAGCATCTAAGACTGAGGTTGATAGAGTGGGGAGAACACTTACCATCTCTCAGCTCTGAAGAGAAGAAGAAGAAGTGGTATAAAGGGAGAACAGAGAAAAGATAACATCAAGGGGAAGAGAAACATAACTCAGATTAGAATGTACTTTCTACAAATGAGAAGGAGAGCAAAAGACAGGAACACTAAAGAGAGGCTACTCCAGCTAATGTTATTATAGGCTACTACTCTGCACATTGTTCTTGGACACACCTCTGACATAGAGATTGGCGGGCGTTGAGTAGCGTGTTCCATCGCTGTTTGTAGCAACGCATTCATATTTCCCTTGATCGGTTTCCTCACTCCGATCAATCTGTAGAGCACCTACACACACACACACACACACACACACACACACACACACGCACACAGTTACACAAACACACAGGAGAAAATTTTATCTCAAAATACACACCCAAAGGCATGATCAATATTAATTCAACCTGTTCTATTGGGGGTTGTGTTCGTCTCGCACATCCTCCTGCCTCATTCTGGCATGCAGGTGAGGGTGCTTTATCAGACTAGCCGAGCGGATCAATATAACATTAATGCCACGGAATGAGAAAAAGGGTGTTCTGTCGTTCCATTTCTGAGGGACTTCATCTTTAGTGGACCTTCACAATCAACAACTCAGCAAGACAGATCCAACAAAAGCCTTGCCTTCTAAAAGAATATAGAAAATGTACTGGCACTAAAAGCGGCGTACTGCAAAGAAATCCGTCAAAATGGGAGTCAGCTCTTTCCACTGGTTGACTCAGAGGCCAGAAAAAGAAAAAGTTAATAAAAAAATGATAACCATGTTCAGCAAAAGGCACAAAGAGAGAGAGAGAGGAAAAAAAACGTCCTTGAAAGACCACGGGGAATCAATATATGTTCACCTTAAGGACTCAAAAAGATGCTTCATTAGACAGTGTCCAAGAAGGAACTTGCTGGAAAGTGAAATGCAGTTTCATTACAGAATAAAAGAGATAGACAGATCCACAGAGGGATCAGGAGAGTGGTAAAAAAAAAAAAAAAAAAAAAAAACTGAAAAAAGAAAATTTGTGACCTGAGATTATTCGTTTTTTATCAATCAAATACCTTCATTTTAGAATAAGAAGAAGCAGACTCGAGTGAACGAAACTGTATCAAAGCAGACTAAACACAATTTAGAAAATTAGCATGTTAAAATAAAAAATAAATTCTGACTAATATACAACCTGATGTAGTGAATGAGGAAATTTATCAATTAAAAGAATTATTTAAAAAAAAAAAACAAACAAAAAAAAACACACAACCACATTGTGTGAGCATGTCTTCAACTACAAGAAGGAAGTAGATTTATCATGATTATACAGCCATGGCCAGCATGATAAATATAATCCCTAGAAATGACAGGGTTAATCATTGGAATATAAGTGAGATGAGCAGATGGTGAGGACAGAAAAATGTAAGGAAAAAATAAGGAAGAAGAAAGTCAGAGAGAGAGAGAGAGAGAGAGAGAGAGAGAGAGAGAGAGAGAGCATGTAATATAATGCGATAGTGATGGGTTGGTTGAATGACATGGTTAGCTTTAGACTCTTACCTCTGATTGGTGTACCCCCTGGATGGGTGAGAATGAAAGCAGATGAGAGATTAAAGAAAAGAGTTAGTGCAGCGAGAGAGAGAGAGAAAGAAGAGAGAGAAAGAGACAGACAGACAGACAAGCAGACAGAGGAAGAGAGAGAGAGAGAGAGAGAGAGGCAGGTAGTGAGAGAGAGAGAGAGAGACAGAGAGAGAGAGAGCGAGGAAAAGGAAGAGAGAGAGAGAGAGAGAGAGAGAGAAAGGGCATGTAATTCTTCATGTCTTAAGTGCTAAATGGGTCTGTATTAGTTAACAGTCTTCTAGTTCTGTAAGAAGTTGCTCAACCGAACCAAGCAAAATAAAAAAGAAACCATAAGAGTGCTCTCTTGAGAATCCCAGCAGTGTTAACACTCAAGACAGGCAGATTCACATCCGCAGAGAGCGAGGGCAAACAAGAAAGCCACGGGTTTTGGGAGAGAATCCACTTGAATATTCGGCATTAGAAGAGCAGCAAAAATTGGTCAAAGGGAGAGAGAGAGAGAGAGAGAGAGAGAGAGAGAGAGAGAGAGAGAGTGTAAGAATAAAAGTGAGAGAGTGAGTATAAGAATGGGAGAGAGAGTATAAGATAAAAGAGAGAGAAAGAGAGAGTACAGGAATGTGAGAGAGCATAAGAACAACAGAGAGAAAGAGAGTATAATTTAAAATACAGAAAAGGAGAGTGAGAGAACGACAGAGAGAGAGAGAGAGAACAGAGATGTAGCTACTCCGATGGCAAAGGGCACTGAGTGAGCGAGATCGAGGGAGTGAGGGAGAGTGAGAGAGGCTGAGTGAAAGTGGCACAGGTTAATTTCCACATGTTAAAGGGGCAGCACTCGGGTGAAGATGACTATCTCTACATGATTGGGGGTGAGTTTTAAATGGTGTGTGTATGTGTGTATGTGTGTGTGTGTGTTTATGTGTGTGTGTGTGTGTGTGTGTGTGTGTGTGTGTGTGTGTGTGTGTGTGTGTGAAGTCTTTCTTGCATGACCAGGTGGCACAAGGCTAACTGTGTCGTTAGGTGAGATACAGTGTTCCATGCAGTTTACTATGACTGACACTTTATTGTGCTAGTGGCTGTGGTATGATTTTGTGTGGCAATGTGTGTGTTGTGCTGTGCATGTGAGCGTGTGCGTGTGTGTTGTGCCTCTGGGTAACAGACTTACCAAAGGACTCTGTAGATCAAAACACAGAAAAAGAGACAGCACATGGATCACTTAACAGTCTTTCATGTGTATGAGTTTTTTTGTGTGCGTGATTGTCGACATTGCAAGGTTAAAACGAGAGGTTCAAGAAAAACAGCAAAGATTTTCATTCAGTGTTTAGAAATGCAAATGCACAAAAACACACACCGACAGGGACCTACCTGAGCGCAACTGTTTGATCCGCCCGTGAGCATATGTGTCGATGGGAAGGAAGTCTTTAAACCATGTGATCTCTGGGTCTGGGGTGCCGCTGGCAGCACACAGCATGGTAGCCGTGCGGGATCGCTCCACCACCTTCAGCTGAGGACCCATATCTATGGACGGGAACCCAGAAGGAAGCTGGTCTTCTGTAATACACACACACACACACACACACACACACACACACACACATATTACAAGCTTGTAATAACTGGTGCTGGGAAAAAGGCACTCATTTTATTTGTCGTCACTGGAAAAGGGGTGCACAACATGAGATACCATAATTTTAAAATCTCTACACGACAGCAGAATTATCCAGTAAAATTGCAGAGAAACGGGACAACATTTTATTTCCCTCAGATTTTCTTTTATTAAGTCATTAAATGAAGCATCTCTTCTTTTATCCTTATAGATTGTTGGAATATCTGAGATAGTATGAAACAGAATCTCCAAAAACAAAATATTTACAGCCCTACATGTAAACCAAGCATTTGCTCTCATACACCCACCTTGGCCTTGTATCTAAATAAAGGAAAGGTCAATTCTGTGACTGGAAGGGCTGGTCACTGAGGCTGAAGCCAAATTGCCCTTTACTGTGACATGGTATGAAAACGGAATGGTGTCACTAAGCTTCGTCCAAAGGTTCAAACGTATCAATAAATTTGAATATATTAAAAACGAAAAAATCCTAACAAATCGTTGCTGTCGGAACAAATCCTTTGACCCCCATTTTTGCTGCTTTTATATACTTTGCCCTTTACGTTGTGTGAATTTTTGTTGTAAAAACATGAATGTACTTTTTTCAGTTACTGATGCTTCATTCCTTTTCTGAAAAGTTACTGGGGATACTAGGTTTTGTGGACAGCGACAGCATGTGAATGAGTCTTAGTTAACGGTAAGAGAACAATGCTGCACTATTAGTAAGCTTACTGGTGCAGTTCTGTCTTACAAAAAGTTTTGTATTTCTTTGAAGTAACATTTACACATTCAAGGCTACCAGTGGCAGAAACAAGGACGACTTTTCTAGACGAATGGTTTATGCCACAGCAAAAGGTGCTGTCGAGGTTTTTGTGATTAAAGAGCTACATTCCCTACACTCCTGTGGGTTTGAAGGACAGAAGAGTGGGTTCTTAGATCAGGGGGGTTCTTAGATCAGAGGTCAGGGTTTACAGCATGCACCTATCATCACCAGCGATAACTACGACTAACAAGGGTTAAACAGGAGATGGTAGTGGATGTTAGGCCTAACAGCACAGTAGGTTAAACAGAGAACATTTTTAAAGAGCGTTTTTGTTTAGCGTTCCTGTGACGTTTCATGCGTAACTACAGTCACATTAAGGACTCAGATCACTGGTTAGGTCAACTACACTATATGGACCAAAGTATTGGGACGCCTGACTGTTACACCAACAGGGACTTTAATGACATTGCATTCAAATATATAGCACGGTTTTGTGCTTACATTAATGCCAGTAGAAGTTTGGAACTCTTTAGCTATGGAATCAGCAGAGCGCTGGTGACTTTTACGCACCATGTCCCTGTTCTGTGACTTTACGTGGTCTTCCGTGTCGTGGCTGAGTTGTTCCTAAATGCTAAAAGATAAATTAAGCAGCGTGCTGCTCACCGCGGAGGACAGTAAGGCGGGTAGAAGCACTGATCTCTCCAGCCTCGTTGGACGCCACACACTCGTAGACCGCCTCATCACGAGGAGTCCGCAGGGGCTGGACCCGTAACACTGAGCCAGAGCCATCCTCAAACTCAATCACCTGCAAAGAGTGAGAAAGAGATAGGGAGGGAGAGAGAGAAAGAGAGAAAGAGAGAGAGAGAGAGAGAGGAGAGAGAAAGAAAGCAAGGCAAAAAAAAGTGAGAAAGACAGCGAGAGGGTAAGTGGGAGAGCAAGTGACGTAGAGATAGCTAGAGCAAGGCAGAAGCAACAGTGGCAGAGAGACACTAAAAAAAAGTGTGTGGGAGAGAGAGATCAGAGAACATATTAAAATTGACAAACAATATATGGGCGGCCACTGTGCATGTGTGAGTGTGTGTGTGTGTGTGTGTGTGTGTGTGTGTGTGTGTGTGTGCTTACATCAAATCGCTGGTTGGTGACTTTTTTGCCTTTCCTGCTCCAAGAGATTTTGGGCTGGGGGTCTCCTGTTGCCTGGCACACAAAGGAGGCCACGCCCCCCTGCACACCCGTCTGATCAGTGGGCGTCCGAGTAAAACGAGGAGAAGCTGAAAGAGAAAGATAAAGTGAGAGAAGTATAAAATATGCGCTGACTTTACCTTAGAATATACTTCATGTTCTTTGGGTGTGCTTTATAGTACCCCTGTACAGAAAACAGAGCATGATGACATTTCTGGAAGCCCTAGGCGGGGTTTGAAATCAGTGCATTTTTTTCTGTCCTGATCAATCCGATCAATGAAAAAGGGGGGGTCTTCTGTAAAATCTTCAGACTAGTGTTTGCTTTCTCTCTCAGAGCTCTATGACTTCACAAACAGAAAAACAAAAAGCAGAAGGCTCGGGGTCTTCTCAGTGGGATTTTGGGTAGGTTTTCTGTTGTTTCTTCTGTTGTATAATTAACAAGCAAATACTTATCACTAGCCAGTAAGCTACTGCACCTCTTTTTCCTCAGGCTACATTCCATGCTCTGTGTTAGCAATCTAGCAACCTTCTTCGTCTGACTTTTTTGCATTGATGGTTAGGGTAAGAATATCAGGGTCAGAGGCAGAGTAGAGGAGGGTCTTCGCAGAAAGTGTGTGTCGAAATAAATAAGGACCCTCCTCAACCGAATTCCCCCTCCACCCAATTAATTCTCCTTGGATCTGTATTAATCACATAGGTAACCTATTTGGATCATAAACACAGAATTTTGCCAAAACGTGAGGAGTGTGCATCTTAGACTTCACACTAAAGACTCAGACTTAGTTGTTTGCCTTTACTATTTCAATGGAATAACATAATTACTTCTATTCTATTTGATTTACATCCTGTTTCAGTAAGTTTCCGCCTGCCCTGACTTTTTTTCTAATTGTTTTAATGGCAGGGAATGTTCAAAATGTCACAAAAGCACGAAAGATGACTTTCCTTTCCTCAAAATGAATCAACTTCATAATAAAATATCTCTTCTTCTACTTATGAACACAAACGTGGCATTATTTTTGATAGAATTTAATCAAAAATAAGTGAGGAAATATTACTGTAGAAATACAAAAGGCTGTCATTGCTGCTTATAACTGCAATTTTTAGGGGTTAACATCAATGTAAAGTCCACATGCAGAGAATATATGAAGTCCTCATTATCCAAGAAGTGGTTCTCAAGCGGATTTCCTCACTATCTACCCAGCGCATTAATCCAGTCAGTGGATCAGTCCATGACGCAGTGGACAGTCACACTAATCTGCTTTCTGTTCCACTGACCAAGAGCAAAAGTCAATGGCATATAGGAGCAGTGGGTTTTAGCTCCAGCTCCTAGGACAGTATTTTGTCAGTGCGTGCGCGTGTGTGCGCGCTTGCCTCAGATGACTTGAGATGAAATCACGATATCCTCTTTACGTACTTTAATTTTACATATCAATCTTAATCCAGAAAAGCGCCCACGCTGAGGTGCATACGCGTGCACGCACGCACAGAATTGTTTGTGAGCAGTATGAATATTAAGATTAAAGTCTGGACAGAGAAAAAAAAAATCCCCAGTGAATGTATTCACCCAGTGCTGCGTCTGCTTGTTCACTCCAAAATAGTAACTAAGATAGCTTCAGACAAAAAGGGAGATTATGGAATATCGTGATCATTTAAAGAAATGTTAATACAGTGGTACCCCGCATAACGAACACAATCCGTTCCACCGGCGCGTTCGTTATGCGGGAAGTTCGTTGTGTGAAACACAATTTCCCGTAGACTTCTATGGGAAATCGTGTAATCCAGGTTGCCGCGAAAAATCGAAAAAATCACTAAAAAATGAAGACACAGCACTGTTAATGGAGAGAAACAACCCAACATGATGCTTTGTCTTCATCTGAGACACATCTGGCCGGATTCAGCCATTTTTTTTTTTACGTAAAACTCGATTTTCACGTGCGATGTGCGGTTCGTTGTGTGAAACGCATTCGTTCTGCAAGTCACGCGCGCGTCCGAGGCGGCGTTCGTTATGCAGAACGTTCGTTCTGTGAGGCGTTCGTTAAGCGGGGTACCACTGTAATATGGAAATCACTGTCCTCTTTGTACTACCTCACCTTCATTTATCCTATCTCTGTGCGATCACAAGAAACAAACACACCTCTTCAATAACGCTAATTTCTGCTAGCACCCCTATGGGATTTCAGTAATTTGTTAGCACCAAGCTAATGGCATTGCACATAAATAATTTTGGTCGTTCTAGATTAGACATCCTGAAGCTTGTAAAATACACTTCATGTTTTGTATACTATTACATTTTCAGAGTGTTTTCTAGCATTGAGTCCTGGCACAGAGCTGTTTAACATCTGACAGAAACCCATTGATTGGGCTGCTGCTCGTATTCACAGTCAGTGTAAAACGTCCTAAGAAAGCTTACAGAATCCCTCACAAAATTGGTCCCACCCATTGGAAATCAAAACACGATGGGCTGATTCTTCTGTCTCTCCCTAATTATGTTGGACTATCTGACATTTTAGGCCTTCGATCCAGCTCCTGAAGTCCTAACCAATGAGAGAGCTCGCTTGGGTTTATCTACCTAGATACCACAGAAGAAAAACAAAAGGACAGTCTTCCATTTATAAAGGTAACTTTAATAATGTAATCTTAATGTTTCCAAACAAAACTTAGTACTAAAAGTAAGAAGAGTATTGCATTACAAACATGATTCTATCGAATATGTAAAAAATCCATTAGTTTTAGTGCCTTAATTCCATTCATCTTTAGGCCTTCTCTGTAAGCCTTGTTTTTTTGGGTTCATCTCTGGTTCAAAAAGAAATACATTAGAAAAGATTGCATTTAAGTTGTAGCTTATAAAAACCAAAGACCGAAAAAAATATGATTTTCATTATAAATTATTAAGATCAGTTTTAACGATTATATTACTAGCAGGAAAAAGCAAGCTCCAGGGTAAGACTCACATGTGGTACTTCGTAGCTGAATTAAGATCCCGATAGTATCTTTTATTGTGATACTTACGTATAATTGTTTCTCTAAATTTACATTCTTGTCAAAGCTCTTTTGTACTCAAACCATTTCTCCATCCTGCAATAAGTATCCTTCCCTCATTGCATTTAAATGATGTTTTCTTCACTGCCAGTGTTAGCAATTGGCTTGGCTGAAGAAAACCCCCTGTAGCGGTAGAGCTGAAGTTGGTTCTGCAATTTTGCCGCAGTAACAGTAATGATAACACACACAGCCGAGATTGCCCTGATTCTGGTCGATGCAATCGCAACAGATGCTCGGTTGTAATCTTGTTAAGCTTTTTTTCTTCAGTCATTCCCTACGAAGCACAGTTTTGCAGTGCAGCACAAAAAAACTAGACATGATAATCATGATCAGTCAAATAAAGGTATTGCGTGAGAGTAAAATAAACTCTTATTGTGAGCGCGCAGCAGGTAGGTGTTGTGAGTAGGTGTTCCCTCTGAGAGCTGTGCTTGGACTCTATTAGTAATATCTGAACAGCCTACAATTATCCTTCTGAAGCTGAAAGGAACATGATACTCAAAGTGTGTAGGGGGGGGCACAAGTGTGGATGTGTGTGTGTGTGTGAGAGAGAGAGAAGGACAGAGAGAGAGAGACTCACTTTGAGTGTGTGAGAGCTGCAGTACACCCAGGAGAATCAGCAGAACCAGCTGGATGGAGGCTTTGTAGATCATGTGACTTCTGGCCATCCTCTCATTGGCTTGTCTGTGACTGCGAATCACCAAGCTCCTGGGGCACTCATAACCTAATGAAGATGAAATTCACATATTTAGCCCATACGGTACAGGAATTTGAAACAGTTAAGTGCACTGCACTTTAACAACTTCGTTTAAACCTTCTGTCTTTCCGTCTCCTAAGTAAAGTAAAGTAAAGTAAAGTGAAGTAAAATGAAAAGGCCCCTTATAGTCACGCGTAAATACACCATAGCACACAGTGCGGACAGTGTGAAATTCCTTCTCTGCATTTAACCCCCTCACCAAGTGAAGCAGTGGGCAGCCACCAACGAGGGGCGCCCGGGGAGCAGTGTGTGGGACAATTTTTATGCTTACACTTTGTTTGCATATGCTTTCATGCAAACTAAAGAACTGAGGATTTCTTTGAAAACATAATCACAGCAAAAAAGCACAGAGTGTTACAAGAGCATGAATAAAACAAGCCATGTTTTCAAACTAGACTGCTATTGAGCAGAGCAGTGCAGTGTTCAGAGTAGTTCAGCAGTGTAATGTTGGTTAAAGGCAAAGTCAGGCTTCCCCAGACAGTTTTTTTTTATTAGTTTGTTTTATTCTTATTAGTGAAAAGCATCAGGAAGGTTGATCTGTATGCACAGAAAACTGTGTGTGTGGGTGCAGGTGTGAATGGTGTATCTTGTGGTGCTGGAGATTGGCCTCATTAGCAGGGGTGAGATGACATGCTGACCATGAGCGTCAGCAAACTTTTAAATCGAGTTCTAAAAGTCAGCCACCTGAGGCCTGTGTTTAAGAACGATATCACCCAAAAAGCAGCCGCTGCTCGAACGAAAGCTAGCAGCATTGAGCTGGCATTACACCTAACATTAGGGATGTGTCATAAAGTTCAAATACTCCATTAGTCATTAAAATTTAGTTGCATAGTCTATTTAGTAAATTTAGTCTTGTCTTTAAAAAAATAGTTTTTGTTAACATTCATCACGTTCTTTGGAGATGTTGAGATAAACTGTTTTCACTAATAACGATGATAAAAATGTCAGTTTACAAATTGTGAGAAATTAAGAAAATGGCATCAAATTCACACACTGGAAGATCGCTGCTTCTTGCTGGTTGGTGCCATTTGAGAATGTGTGGTACAGAGCCCTGACTAATTCTGACTCATGATTGAGTGATGTGGCCAATCACACTTATCTCCTTTGGGAAAATGAGCAAAACCACACAGTGCACATATGGGCACATATATATACACTATATGGACAAAAGTATTGGGACACACCTGTTTTTCAGGGTTTGAGCTAGGCCCCTTACTTCCAGCGAGGGACAAGCTTAATGCTTCAGCATACCAAGACATTTTGGACAACACCATGCTTCCAACTTTGTGGACACAGTTTGGGGAAGAACC
>JBBPCZ010000089.1:6932761-6947646 GCA_037974445.1 Brycinus macrolepidotus
TTCACTGGAAGTAAGGGGCCTAGCCCAAACCCTGAAAAACAGGTGTGTCCCAATACTTTTGTCCATATAGTGTATTATGGACGAAGGCAAAATCAGTTTTACACATTTTTTCAAGCAATGTTAGCCTGGTGTAGAAATCCCCTATAAATAGGCAGCTCAGTAAACCACCTCCTAGTAACTGTGTGATTAAACAATTCACTGCCTTTAGAAAACACAATTATTAACTTTTAACCCTGAAAACGTGTAAATCCACTGTGTGCACCTACTCATGAAGACATTTTACTGACAAAAGGATTTCATTTCTGAATATAAGGGTTTGTTTTAGTATATTGCCCCCTAGTGTTAGAAGATATGTGTCATACCAAAACAAAAAGCCAGACATACACTAGACACAAAGAATGGAAAAGGGGTCCGTAAGGGGTATTACTGGGGTTGTTCAGTCCCAGAAATTTGGGATTCAGCTCCAGAACCAAATGAGACTTTAAATGATGGAAATCAGTGCAGTTCTTTCCACATGGTAAATCACGCCATAGGGAAGATCTGGAACGGAGCTGTTCTAGCTGCAGAGGGGGGACCAACTCCATATGAAAGTCTATGTATTTGAATGCAGAGTCATTAAAGTACCTGTTGGTGGAATGGTCCGGCGTCCCAATACTTTTGTCCATATAGTGTATGTTAAAGATATGCCAAAATCTTCTCTCCAGATTATTGTTAAACATTGTCTCATTGATAACCATTTCATGCCATAACTTTCTGTGCGGCAGCTTTCAGAGGCAATAAACTCTGGTTCTTATAACCACCACCATGAACACTTCTTGGTAAGTTTCGGTAGGATGTTTCTCTATGTTTCAGTTTAGAACCACTCTGAATTACTTTCTTGACATCTTGACATCTTGACTTCATGTGCTACCACCACAGGTGTTCTTCAGGTAGCCATGTTTAATTACAGGACCTGTTTGACCTTAGCAAGGAGAACTAACAAAATCGAAATTAAGTCAGCGGATTGGGGCAAGCTAAACTGAACCTGATTTTCCTCTTTCAGTTTCAGGGGGCTATGTTACAGCCTTGATGAAGTTTATTGTAAGAATTGTTTTGTTACAAACTGTTCATTATTGTTTTTCATGTTGTTCACAGCAAAAACTATAGAACTTGGTAATATATGTGTTGTGTCAGGATGTGTTTTTTCAGACAGGCTTTCTATAGAGAGAGAAAGCAGAAAATCTCACACTCTGTGTTGAAGATCACTGTGTGGAGTCGAGTCCAAAACTTCCAGGTCCATTCTCAATTCCCAAACGTAAGTGTAACATAAGATACACTTTAACTTAAGGTTATGGTCCTCAGGAATTTGACCAAGACTTATTTGCTGGGACAGCAGGAACTAAACTACAGTTTAGCAAAATCATGATATGAGCCAGTGTTGTAACTGACTGATGACAAATAGATCTTATAAGTTGGTCAGGATACTTTTAGAATATGCTTAGGATAAATGTAAAATACACACACACACACACACACACAAATGAGTTCAGTACAAGCTTATCACTTGTGTATATGTTCAGCGAGGATCATCACTCCAAAGAGCTCTATAACACTGAGATAAATTTCTGAGTATTACATTTATTTATCAGTCTACTCAGGCTTTAACTTTTGTGTTTGCGAAGAAAAAGATTGCTTGGTTCCCTTTAAAGTCTGTCTAAAGTGTGTGTTTGCTACATGCCATTTTTTCAGTATATAAGCATGAATGGTGTTTCTGATAAAGCTTGTATGTTTTTTTTATTATTTAGTTTAGTAGGCAATTAGTCTAAAAAATATTATTCTGAAAAAATAAAAAATAAGTGTATTCTGAATACGGTCCTTTTAGTGAAAGTGAAAGTGATCATTCGGTCATACGTGAACACACCACAGCACACAGTGTGAACAGGGAGTTGCCCCTGTGATCAGAAGGCCGTGGGTTCAAATCCCAGGACTGCTAGTGGCACCACTGAGGTACCCTTGAACGAGGTACCGTCCCCACACATTGCTCCCCAGGTGCCTGGGTTGACTGGGTTCAATGCAGAGAAAGAGTTTCACACTGTTCACACTGTGTGCTGTACTGTGGAGTGTTCACGTGTGACTATAAGGGGCCACTTTACTTTATTCTTAATACTAGTACTCCATTACATCCCAGCCCTGCTTGTAAGTGCATTTTATTGCTGTCTATTTTACATCATTTTAACACAGCAGCCACCCTTTACATTGTGGGAAACTCCAATGATGAATGAACCAACAGAAACACTCCAAAATGACTGAATAAAAATGCTTTACATTAAGTTACATTAGAAAAAATGACCGTTTTGGAGTTTTTTCTGGACTGTGATGATATGAAAGAGTGGTCATGAGTAGATGGTGGGGAGGTGGGAGACAAAATCACTACAATTCATCCTCTTTTTTTTAAATGCTTTATTCAGCTACAGAACCACTATAAATAGCCTACAACAATGCCATAAAAGCCTTTTACAAATATTGGATGATAGAAAACAGTTCTATAAAAGTTCTACAAAGAGATGGTTAGAAATAGTTTGGCAAGATCTTTCAAAATCTTTGCAGCCATTAACAACTTGTTCGTTTAGTTTTGAAGAAGCAAGAAAAAAAAAGGTCTTAAAAATAAAAAACTACATATGTAGTGTTAATGAAATGATCGCGATAGGAAGCAAATTGTATTCTGTGAATGCTTGACCTCTTTTTGGGGTCGGCATTCAGGTCAAAACTGGCCAGCTGTATCCAGTATATCTGCAAAAAAAAACACAAACAAAAACTTTTTTTTTTTCTTATTTTTTTTTTCTCGTTCACACACCGTCGAACAGTTTGGCAAAACTGTCGAAAGAAGGCGCATTTTAAGGAAGGGGAAAAAAATGTTTCACTTCAAATATATTATAGCATTTCTTCTTACTTCATACACAACACAATGCAATGTATATATTAAATATATCCTGACATTTAGGACATAAAAGACTCTAAAGAGACCAAAAAAACCCTACCAAAAAGGGGGGAAGCTCATCTTGAAGACCAGAGCATGCACACTTACACACACACATGCACATACACATTCTCAGGAGTGTATTCACACTCTTGCATGCGCACACACACACACACGTGCATGTGAGGTTCAGTAAGCACTAGTGTATGTGTGTGTGTTTGTGAGTATTTCAGCTCTGCTTTAAGAGGTCTTTGCAGTCGTGGCCTGCACCTTAAGAGGCTTTCCCCAATGCAAATGTCACTCAGTCTTAATACAGTTTATACTCAGTAAAACATATTTTAGAACAATAACAAGCTAAAGCATAAAAAACACAAAAAAAAAAACGCCCTAGAAGCAGCAAAACTCTACCATTCCGACTCCCGATAATAACTCACAATAAACAATATAACAAAAAAAAAAAAACACACACAAAATCCTTCACCTTGACTATAGAAAGCATAGGAAGAGGAAAGTGGATGGAGGGAAAAAAGATGAACAAAGGAGGGATGCCTCCTCTGTAGGCCACACTACTCTTCCCATTCACAGGGAAGGTTATTAGTGGCATAGCGTATAGACCTTAGGAATCCATGAAGTGGTCACTCAGTGGTCATAAAGTACGCATTGAGGTTTCATAATAATCCTCTGAGTAGGCAAATGCAGGCACAGATGAGTCACAAAGACATTTAGAAGTTGCAAGTTTTTTGTCCACTGGAGAAAAAGGCACTGAGTGTAAAAAAATAAGGTTCCCCATGAAAGTACAGTCTAATCACTAGTGTACTGGTGCACATTCATGAACCGTATGATGGTATTCAGTAGAACATTTGATAAACGTGTGACACTCGCTGACTTTGGCCTAGACTTTTCAGTAGTTTTAGTCATGACAGTTACCAGTTGCCAGCTGCTAGTTGCAACTTTGCTAGCCGCTGGTTTCTAGTGATTAGTTGCTAGCTGGTGGTTACTACTTTGCAAGCTGCAGGTTTCTAGTGATTAGTTGCTAGATGGCGGTTACTACTTTGCTAGCTGCTGGTTTCTAGTGATTAGTTGCTAGTGTGCGGTTACTACTTTGCAAGCTGCAGGTTTCTAGTGATTAGTTGCTAGCTGGTGGTTACTACTTTGCTAGCTGCTGGTTTCTAGTGATTAGTTGCTAGCTGCTGGTTTCTAGTGATGTTTAGTATTTGTTAATCGGTAGCTGGTCTTTCTTTACCACCTGGAAATTACAAGTTACTAATTTGCTAGCTATTAGTTTTTTGTCGCTAGCCTTTAATTATAATAATCAGAATCTAGAAACCAGTAACTTATAGCTAGTGAGGTTGCCACCTCAGTCGTATAAAGCTCCTGAACACTCACTCGTGTAAAGTGACCGCCTGGCATACGCAAACACGCCACAACACACGGTCTGAACAACGTGTACATTTAACCCATTCGCCCAAGTGAAGCAGTGAGCAGCCAGTGACGCAGCACCCAGGGAGGTACCACTAGTAGAGATACCACTAACAGTCCGTGGATTGGAACCCACAACCTTCTGATCAGTGATTGGAAAGTAGTAACTGTACCCGAACAAAATCTCAACAATGGCAACATTAAAAATAGTGGTGACATGCAGCAGTGTTAAGGACAGCGTAAGTATGTGTAATCTTAAAAAATGCTCTCTGCTTTGAGTTTGGTCCCATTTTATGGGGTTGGGGGGTTGGGAAGGGGGCTTAAACTGCCAGTTCAGGACACGCACATGTACACATTACATGCACTTATAAGACACTTGCATTTTAATTGTGTTTACATGCTCCAAGCAGCTCTCCTTCTCTAAAATATGTTTAAGTGCACCTCACTTCAGTGTCAAAAAAAATATATATATCCACCACACATGGTACCATATGGAGTGTCAGTGGAAAAAAAAAAACAACTGAAAACACAAAACCATAAAAACAATGGACGGACAGCCAAACATAGAATGTACTATGAAAAGTAAAGAGGAAAAAAAAACCTTAGTAATATTTGTTCATATTAGGAAAAACATAAAAAAAGCTCTTAAAAACTCATGTAAATACGCAGATAAACAACATGAACATTCTTCTATCAAATGGAGAGCAATTCAAGTGTATGTTTTCCTGATGAGCCAATAAAATTGAGTCTAGTGGCACTATTTTTTTCCACAAATGACTGAATAAAGATAAATAAATTCAGAGAATAAGATAGTCATACTGGTCTGAAACACAAGACGTACTCAGACAAGGTGGAATTTGGCCATAGTAAGCTGGTAGACTGGATCTAGGGGAAAGCCAGTGGCACATATAGACAATTTGTTGCAACTATTAATCATTGAATTGCTATGATTGATAACTTTCTTCAGTCTAGTCAGTACATTCACAATGCAACAACACAAAAGAGCCACCGCGCAAATACAAAATGCTGTGTTGGGCCTCAAAATTCTGTGTTCCTGAACAGCGATCCAAAAGATCCTGACACGAAAATCCACTAACACGACAGAACTTTGAAAATACTTTTGTCAGCGGTATTGCATTATGTTTTTGAGAGTTAAGACGCTCTGTAATTAGCTACTGAATGCATTTATATCATGAACGTCATGGCTATTTTTTCTCTCTGTTACTGTGTTGCAGTTTTGTTGTTTCTCTCTTCCAGTTTTGCAAAAAAGAAAGGCCTAAACGTCAAAATAGTCCATACATTAAAACATCGTCTCAGAAACCTTCAAATAACAATGAACTAAACAGCAAACTTAAAAGCATTAGTCAACCACTAATACGCCACAAACAGTAAAAGAATAAAAAAAGATCTGAAGCTATTTAGGTATTAACATTTAGACTTAAGAGTCAGACAACCCAGTGGATAGCAAATGGTGGCATTTTCAAGAAAAAAAACGAGTCCTTTTCGTGTATTACAAACTCGAAATACCTTTTTCATGGAATACTTTGAATTGTCTTTCTTCAGAGGTGGTGCTTTCCATGTCTGATCAACAGTTTTGCATTTTTTTCTTTTCTTTGTTTTGCCCATTTTAAGATTTTTTCCAGCTTTTTTTTTTTTTCTCCAGGAAAATGAAATATGCTGCATTTCTGGATTTTAGGTTCATAAATACAGGAGGGTTCCTTCACTAGTTTTCTTGGAGACCATGGAGGAGTGTTGGTTTCAAGAAGATTCAGGATGCCTGGTGTTAGCTGGAGTGTCAGTAAGTGATGCTGCCGGTTTTAGCGCTAAGATTCCTCCCCAACTTGTATGAAGGACTCTCACGTAGCTGGATAGTCATGTCTTTTTTGTTCTACATTCAGACATTTATCATAGATCCATCCTCATCTTGTTAGAGGACGCAGTTTGCTTTCTTGAGCACTAGAAGAAAGCCAGGGAGAACGAGCTAGCAAAGCTTTCTAAGACCTAGCATTTAGGGCCTAAAACATACAAATTCGGTCCAGATTCATCATTCCAGGATTGGTTGAGGGGTAATTGGTCGTCTCAATAGAGAGAGAAGTGGGCTGAACATCAGTCACATTGTAGGAATATGAGATGAGATGCCTTAGGAGGTATCACAAAAAGAACATGAGTGTCCTTCAGAGAGATGAACATGAGTAGCACACACACCGATATCAGCAGGTCAAACTTGTGCTTACATTCTGGGTCAGTTAGTTTTGGTTCATGGATAGTCACAAGGATGACATAGAATAAAGTACAGTAATTCAGGTTTGATGTTCTAACATTTGAATAAATGTGCATAGAGTTAGAGTACCTCTAAGCGAGCCGGTCCAGTGTTAAGGGAGTCTAGGTCAGTGCTTTTTGCCTGGAGTGAGCAATGTGTCAGTAGATCTAGGTAGGTCAGTGGGTCTTGCGGAGTGCAAGGACGCAGCCAAAACTTCTGGGCTTAAAAATTTAGGCCAACGGGTCTGGTTGCATCACTTTTTCTTTTTTTTTTTTGATCTGTGGTCAGATATGTGGGACAGATGTCTTGGGTGGCTGTTGGTTTGGGTTGCTTTCTTTTTTGGGTCAGTAGATTTAATTTAGGTTGGTTTTAGCGGACAGTCGGTAGACCTTATTGGAGGCTGTAGCTCAGCAGTTTTGGGTTGTGTTTCGGCTAAAGGGATTGATTTGTGACACAGGTCTCTGTTGGGTGGTCTCAGTAGGTCTGGTAGATGTCGTGAATGGGCATCTGGAACGTGGCAGCAGCTGGGAAGGCTTGGGGCACATACCCAGCGTAGCCTCCATAAGCTGCAGCTGCCACGGCCGCGTTCTTCTGCAGCGCTGCCAGGGCGGCTGTGTTAGCGTGGGCAGCGATGGGCACGTAGCCAGCACTATACAGACCGGCGGCTGCTGCTGGGATCCGCTGGACGTTAGGAGCCATCGCATACACAGGAGTGATGGGACGACCCTGATAGAAAGAGATAGAGAGAGTAAGGGTGAGAAAGAAAGAGGCTTCATTTAGAAATGTATAAATTAGATTAGATGAACATATTGGAAGTCTGTTTTTGACTTCTCTCAGTGGCCTTCTAGGAAATGATTTGTGGGAAATGAAGAATTGTGATTGTTATTGTAAATTGTAAAATGCAATTTTAGTTCATTTTTATTGAACAGAATCACCATGCTTGTTGTATTTAAACTCTACTCTTTGAAATGTTATACCATAATATTAGTACCTAAACAAAATGGTTAGAGAGAGAGAGAGAGAGAGAGAGAGATGCATTTCTGTAATCACTATACTTGTTATGGCATGCAGTGCCTCATCAAGGTGTAGGTAAACCATAGAACTTCAAGAGCTAAGAGTGTAGCACATGTATTGTTTCAGGGTATAATACAAGCGTATTCAAGAGGCCCAGTGTATTTTTTATTTAACCTTTCATGAGAAATCAAGACTGGTAATTAGTCAATGGTAAGTGTGATTCATTATATCACATCATTTAAAAGACAAAAGTATTTTTCCTACTACTTTCCATGATGTCACCATGCACCAGCAGGCAAGTAAAAGTAACATTGACCTCTAACATCAGTTTCACTTTCAACGAAATGCTCAGCCAGCTCAGAGACCCACCCTGATAATGTTTGATAATGATAGATGCATTTCAGCAAGAAAATGCAAAGTGTGATTGCATGGTTGCTATAAAACCAGTGTTAGGAGACACCCAGACATTGGTTGTATGATTCAGAGTCCAGCACTTTAGAGCTGCACCAGCAGGAATTTGCTGGCTCTTACCAAGCCATTTATGGGTACAGCTGAACACTTAGCAGCATTCATGGGCTGATTATTTTTAATTAAACCACAACAAACAGTTTTTTTTCTCTTTCCGGCATCCCTACCTGTGACATCATAGACACTCTCTCCAACGCACATTTTAAAGGGGACTCGACCATATATTACTGAGGGGACTCGACCACAAAAATAGATTTTTTAAACAATCAGTACTCGACCCCTTATCATCTGATTGATCAGCTGTGTACACATGCACTGAAAGGGATATTAACAGATGCTCTGACCCAATCACACTAATAATACTGGTTCAGGAAGGTATAGAAACTGCATACATGACTGGAGCACTAAAATGTAGTTTAAAACATGCATCTGTATTCTTGACCAAAACGGATTATGTTAAAGTATGTTGAAATTCATCTGAAAAGCCCGTCTTGGTGGTTAGATATTGTGTAATTAACAGTAGCGCTAACAGCTAATGGTGCGGGTTCTTACATGCAGAAATGAAACTGAGACGAAACTGTGCAGCTCTCAGTGTTTGCATCATTTCTATATTTCATTCCCCATCATTTCAAAAGAAGTGCAGTCATATCTCTCATTTGACCGTTTGGCTGGGCTGAAGTCACAGTGAATGCAGGTTTTCTATCTACAGGACTGCAAGGGTGGAGAATGATGAGCATGATGTAATCCCACATTTTTTTTCTAGCATTGCTCAAGACTCATATTATGGGAATGTAATACAATGAAAAGCTTTTGGAAAGCAATTACTGTGATTATGTGCGCTGTCCTAAGACATGCCTTGTTCACCTTAGGACATATTTGGAAAGCTTGAAGTCTCATCTACAAACTTGTTCTATTAGTTTCAATATTAGTTTAATGCTGTGACTCAGTGGAGTCATCATTGCTGGCTCAGTACAGGCTCAGTCTTTCAAAAGAGAATACTGAATGACCTATGGCAGTGTTTATAAAAACCCAATCCTTGAAGTCCATTAGGTGCTCCACAATGTACTCTAACCTACTTTCCGGTCCAAGTGAACATGTAGATTGTTTGGTGGGCCCCAACAGACATTACAGGAGAGGAGACCATACACTGGTTGGTTTTCAACCAACCCAAAAGGTCGCATGTCAACCCATTGCTAATTGACCTACACTAGCTACCCATGGCTGCCCGAATTAAATTCAAGTCACTGACTTTTGCCTACCTTAATCCTATCATTCAGCCTTATGTTCCTACTCGCTCCCTCCGCTCCTCCAAGGAACATCGTCTGACTCTGCCAACCCTACACACAAGGTAAACCCAGTCCAGACTGGTCTCATTCCTGGTTCCCCACTGGTGGAATGAGCTGCCAAAGGCTACCAGAGCAGCAGAATCCCTCTTTATCTTCAAAACCCTCCTGAAGACTCAGGTATTCAGAGAGCATCTCCTCTCTTATCTATTGTAAATCAAACTTTCTCTTCTGATTAAGCTTAAATCTTCTTGCACTACTCCCTACTTAAAGATTTAGCATTAGAACTCTCCTCTTGTTCTCCCACTGAGCTTAAGCGTTTCCTCAAATTGGATAAAATTGGATAATTGGATAAAAGCGACTGCCAAATGAAAATAATGTAATGTAATGTAATGGTTGAAAATTACTGGGACAGTTCGTAACGCTTAACATGGCAAATGTTTACAGTGAATGTCCCGGCTTGCTGGTGAATACGTAAGCAAAAAAAGCCTACTTAAGGCAGTGCAATATATGCATGGTCAGTAGGCAGAACAACATGAAGAAACAGTTTTGTGGGTTATTTCATCCAAATGCTACAAACTATTGATACGATTTTCAGATTTATAGGTGACTCCCCATGCACAGAGATAAGAACATTGTGTTTTATGACTAGAAATAACTGTCCAGGTGCATTGCCAAGATGTCAACCAAGTGGGCAGATTTTCTTTCATGGATATTCCTATACTGACCACAGGGCCAGACAGGGAAACCCCTACAGCACAAAATGCAATAATGAGAGGCCGTTAGGTTCCACTAGGATAAACTGTGTAAATTAGATTTTTGGCTATACTGCTACTTTGATGCTACCCTTTGGTTAGTCTGTAGTTCCAGTGTAGCTCTGCTGTAGTACCTGAAAGGGTGGAGGCGTGGAGACAGCAGGAATGACTGCAGCAGTGGCAGGAGCAGCTGTGGGGTCATGCTGGAGGGCCAGAGGGTTGATCAAGTGCTCCACTGGGTGCATCTTCCCTTCTTCCACCAGTTTAGTAGCAGCAGGAGCAGCAGAGAACACAGCAGGGTACTGCGTACCTAGAGCTGGCAAAGCCACTGCACACAGAAACATAATAGAGTTTCACAAACCCGAGGCAAGACAATGTCATATAAAGGAAATATGTGATATTGTGAGGAATGTTTTTCTGCCAGTCTAAAGTTTGGGGACATCAAGATTATCAAGTGCTTTTAAAAGGAAATTCTATTGATTTTAAAAATGTCCATATATAATTTAATGGCTGAGGCGTAAACAAAGTCATTCAGAGTAATTTGATGTTAAAGGGCTCATAGAGAAAGCCACTGACTCTAATTTTCCTTACAGCGGTGGTGACAGGAAACAGGAGTTCCAATATCTATAATTATTTTTATAATTATTGTTCACAATGTAATTTTATTTCCTATCCAGAAAGACCAGTGAACCTACACATCTTTTTGTTTTTACAAGTTTTTATATGTAATATTACATGTTCATTGGAGATTGTTTTACCTTACATTGCCCTACATGCACCTCTCAGCCACGAATATACTTAAAAAACGCATTTTATTACTTCTCTCAAAACTATTTTAGGCATCAGGCTGAGTGTTTGTAACCATTTTAACTTTCTGTGAGGGGGCTTTATGACTCAGTAAAGTCTTCAGGCTTCGAGAACTGGAGCGTTTCACGTCAGACAGTGCTGAATGAACTCTGAATTGAATTATGCAGAAGTTTGCAAAAAATCTGAGGGTTTTATATTTGAAATCAGCTTATATATTTTGTTGTTTGATATACCTTAACACGTTAAATATTTAGCTGTTTAGAGCTTGCTTTTTTCTTAGTAAAAACGTGGACGTTTGACAAAAGTCCTGTCATGGGAATCATGTCAAACCCCATGCAGTTCTTTGCAATGTCAGCACTAATCATCACTCAAGCCTTTCAAGCATTTAAAGCACCTTTTGAGCAGAAATGTTTCAATATGAGCTTTAAGAATAATAAAAGTTCCTCATCCTGAGGAACCCACTTTGATGAACATGATAACTAAAATATTAGTGAGTAGCTATCTGATGTTCTATTGTGCTGTTTCAAATTTTACAATTTCAGTGGTACCATCTGCCACATAGGGCTTTGCGGCCCACAAGGAAGTTTAACCAGCCCAGTCATTTAAAATGCAAACAAATATAGCAAAGTAAACAACATAGGTTCTCAAAACCCGTAATACAATAAACACCTAAAAATATCTGAAAAATACTAGATTTGTATGTGTAGCCATTTACCAATGATGGAAGAATTCCATACAATTGAAAAGAGAACCATTTTACATAGTTGCACGGAAGTTATAAACTCAAGTAGCTAGCTATGTCCATTAACCCAGTTATTTGTTAGGACACCCCCAATCACACAATACCACCACCTGGGAGGAGGATGAGGTCTCGTACATGCTTCCTCCATTGGACAGATCAATATGCATAGAGGAGAAATCTAACCGACAAATCTGTTACATTAGCAAACAGACGCCTGTACTGGCTAGGGTTGCGCTTAGTGATAGGGGAGAGGGAGGGCCATCCTACCCACCTAGAGACAGTGAAGCCAATTGTGCTGTCTTGGACTCCCAGCCACGGATGGCTGTGGCATCACTGGGGATTGAACTCATGATCTCCCAATGATAGATTAGACAGAGGGTCCCTCACAACAGTAGTTTTTGTAATATTTACAATTATATTTGTTTGACTGTGTACCTCAGCGCACTGGGGGACAGCGGCCCAGGGCTTGAAAACTCCTGTCTTGGTTTATGAGCAGTTAAATATCTGTAAAATAGTGCTGTTCCTGTTTTGGTTTTTGTATATAGTTGTTTAATTCGTTTAATTCATTTAATTTAAAAGGTCTAAGGAAGCACGGGTTTATTAACTTTAGTACCAGTATTAATCCAAACGTAAGTATTGTCCGAAACTGTGATACCGTCGCGTATCATGATTTTGAATTTTGTCTTTGTTGCGCAGCACTTTGTAAGTCTTTTCATGGTTTTTTTAATCCTCGATTGAAAAGAAGACGAAACGAAGACAAGGTGTCCCCAAACTTCTGAAGGGCAGTGTATGTAAAAATGTGAAATGAAGGTAACAGGGAGGTTTCAGCGCTGCAGAGTGCAGAGAGAACAGGTGAAGTCGAACGGAAACTTCAGGCCAGGCACTATTACCTATACATACACTGAGAGAAAAGCGACTAAACAAGAGACACTGCACTGGTTTCTGTGTGAAAGAGAAGGACAAAGAAAACAGAAGAAAGAGAAGGGAGGTTCAGCCTTACACAACCTGGTAAGTGACTTGGCTTAGGATTAACACCACTAACCACATGCACACACACACGAATCCCCATTGTTTCCACGGACAAAACCTCTTTTCATCGCCGGGGTTAATTCAGATTTAGGATCAGCCGGTTTAGCTGACGTCACAATATTCCTGTCAGGAGTTAGAAAAGCTAGCTGATCTGAGATCAGAGCAACTGGGGGATCAAGCAGCTCAAGCAAAGAGCGGCAGGTCTGCTGATTTTGTAAGAGAAGTGTAAGAAAAGTGATTAGAAGTGCTGCAGATTTGCCCGAACCAGCACCACAACTTTCCAACATGAAGAAGTTTTATGCTGAAAATTTGAGCAGAATGAAATTTGTTTTAGATGACAATCAATCAGGAGAGTGTAGAGGAGGGAAGAAGGTAACATTGCGTTACGAAGCAGACAGTAATATATTAAGAGTTTCTCCACTCGACTCCAGTCCAGTTAGGGTCAGCAAATGCTTTTTCTTCTTTATCCAGGCAGACCACTATACTGCTGTGTGCTATGGTGGTATTGTATGTTCAGAGGTGGAAAGTAACATATTATGCTACTCTCATTCTTCAGTTACAGTTCATTCTTTACTATAAAATAGTCAATTTTTATTTGATTTTACTTGTAAATAATTCAAACTTGGCTATTTTCGTTTTAGTAACCATTACAGAGTCACTTTTCACACCTGGCTGGCTAACCTTAGCAAAATATTTAAGCTGTGTAAGCTTAGGTATCCAGTTACCCCAATGGAATCTGGAGCACTGAACCTGTTTTCATTTTTATTAAGTCATTAGTTGTAATTACTTTTACTAAAGTGAATCACTTTTTAAGTGAATCATTTTTCTCTCTCTGAAGTTCATTCACGATGTTTGTGTGGTTTTATTTTATCCAAAAATATTTTTGAGAAAAAAAAAAACCACAATAATTTCCCAACCTATTTTTATCTCTTATAATCACAATTCCGTTACTGTAATTTTAAGATCAGTCCAAGATTTTAGTGGTCCAGACTGAAACAATCCTTATAACTTCAGTGTGAATGGTTGGGGCTAAACTGCTGTAGGCTGAGTAAGATGATGCTGGTTTTTGTGACATCACAAAAACAATGAATTCAGAACAGCCTTTTTTTCAGCTTATTTTCCATATGTGGACAGCATGACGTGGGGGGTGAACGGTATATTTTGAAACAGTGAACAGTGTTCACAGTCCTTTTATTTTTCTTGTGCTGATGGGGGTGATGGGCCGGTGAAACCTGATTATTTTTCCCAGTCTGTTTCAGAGGTGGGCAAAAGTAATTTCACTGTCTTTGAAATGATATGATGATATGATATGTGTTAATATATAATTGTGCTTAAACATTATATGAATAATAATGCTTTTTCATGCGTCATTTTGAGTCTAGGTTTGTGTTTATATTGGAATTTTTAGTTCTCTTTCCACCCCTGACTACTTCCATATATTCTTGAAGCCAATTTCAGGAAAACAGCGTATGGAATATACAACAGCAGTGGCTGCTCTTTTGTTTTACTGGCCCTCTGGAAATGAGTAAAGTAGAGGAGAAGTGTAAAGTGTGTGTATGTGTGTCAGTATGTATGTGTGTGTGGTGTCAGAGTTTCACACTGACTTGTGCCAGGCTTAATGCCCACTGGGTTAACAGCTGCCAGCTCCAGACTGGGCATGAGCTCATATGGTTTGTCCGGCAGCTTGGTCTTTCCTTCATGGTAGCGGCTGTAAATGCCTCGGCCGGCCGAGTAGCCACCAAGGTATGAGCCGCGGGGCCCTGGGCCCCTGTTACCGGCTCCGGCTCGGCCACGGCCCCTTACAGTACCTGCTTGAAATAAAAGTGACAGGGGGCACTTTTCAGACACTGGTAGAGGGCACTGTCTTCTGCGATCACATAACGTTTTTTTTTCATAGAGCGACATATAGAGCATTGCTGAGAGATATGGGAAGTTTCTTCTAAGACTTATGACATATCACTTCCATCCAAGCCACTTAAGAATGGCCAGTATGTATCCCAGAATATACAGCTCCGGAAAAAAATAAGAGCACTGAAATTTATTTTGAAATCAGCATCTCTATGAGTATGACAACTATTCCATGCCAGTGTCTGTTAAATTCCTACACAAGCACCTCATTCTGCTTTATGAGGTACTGATTAGTGATCACCTG
>JBBPCZ010000089.1:6978393-6989878 GCA_037974445.1 Brycinus macrolepidotus
CACTAATCAGTACCTCATAAAGCAGAATGAGGTGCTTGTGTAGGAATTGAACAGACACTGGCATGGAATGGTTCTCATACTCACAGAGATGCTGATTTCAAAATAAATTGCAGTGGTCTCTTATTTTTTTCCGGAGCTGTATATCCGATATGTAAGATATTGTCAGTAACATTTTGTGTCTTTGTATGTGTTTTAGTCGGATCTGGTGGACCAGAACCTGTTGAACTTCCTTCCTGTCGGAGAGCATGCAGACGTTTACAAAGCTCTGTCTTCACACCCTGAAGGTGAAAGCTTCATCGCCCAGTACCTTAAGAGTGAGATCTGTAAAAATCATGATTTAGAAAACAGCTGTCTTCTATCTGTCTGTTTGCTGTAGTGTCATTTCGTTCATTGTTTAAAAGCACTTATGATTTTCCACATGGAAATCCCGTACCCAAACACTTCATGGTGTTTTCCTTTAACATGCAGTCATGTGAAACCATCAAAGAACATATGAACTATGATACTGACACCATTCTCTCTTGTGCCTTCCAGCCAAGAACCAGTTGGAATTTTGCTGTCATATGCTCAGAGGTTCTTTGGACCCCAAAGAGCCACCAGTGTATGAATACGTCAAATTTATCGGCAACTTCAAGGCACTCAGCAATGGTGAGTGCGGCTGGTGATTTCAATAAAGAAATTAAAGCATAGAATGAGCAATCAACGGTGACGTAATGATCCATATTTTCTCTCTCTCTCTGTCTCTCTCTCTCTCTGTCTCTCTCTGTCTCTCTCTCTCAGTGCCTTGTGCAACACGAAACGGCCTAGAAGGAGTCCTCCAGAGGTCATTGCGCCCCGCCTTTGATGACCAAGTGTGTTTTGTGGCCACCGTGCGTCTGGCCAAGCCACAGTTCATCAAAGCAAGTTGTTCTTTTTGAACTCTCTCTCATTAGTATATATACAATATATATATATATATTATTAGTGTATATATACAGTTAAGGCGAATTGGAGCCACTGGACAAACACATTATTACCTCTTTCTGAGTTGTAAAATGAATGCATGTCTAACGGCGTGAGCATACTCAGTGCTAATGTGAACAAAAATTCTGGTTTGAGCTGCAGCAATACCTAATTTATGGGCTGTTGGCATATAAATGATTTTTGCAGTTGCATATGCATATAAAGTAAAATGTCTGAAAGTTGCTTACAAACTAAGTTATTACGTACTATAACACAGAGTATGTTTAAAATATTTTCTGAAGTATACAATGACAAAACTGCAAAAAAAGGTCAAAATTTTTCATGTGTCTTGCTGGTTCAATATACTTATCAGTGCTGTAAGTAGTATTGCATCCAGAATGGAGAAGTGAAAATACATCACAATTAGCTTGGTGATAATGTTATATAGTGATTCCCAAATCAAAGAAATAGAACAAAGACTTGATAAAAGAAAACTGCATCATATTACAGTCAGATGAAACCAAAAATACATTTGATTCTTTAAGAATATATCTTTCTTTTATTGTAAAAGAAATAAAAACTCTTAAAGCTGTGGCTTTAGTAGTGTGCCCTTGTTCTGCAACCTAGTTTTATACATTTATCAATGTATATCGATTGGCAAGATCCAAATATACATCACACAGACTTCTGTGTCCTGCTATTTTTTTGAACTCTTTATTTACAAGGATTGTCGGATCAGTTGTATTGATTCAAGTCAACTGAATGAGGTAATCAGCCATGAGGTCACAGAATTGGCTTATGGGTTCACTAATATGAGTGAATGGGTGGGCTTGTATTGAACATTGATTAGTGTTTGTCTCTAGGACATATTCAGCACGTTTGTTTAGCTTGTATTGATCACTGATTGACTGTCTGTATGCGATGTCAACAGTTTTGTAATGTTATGTTGATTACTGGTTGTTTCTAGGAGATGTGTACAGTGGAAGAGCCCAACGAAGAGTTTACTTCTCGACACAGCCTCGAGTGGAAATTTCTCCTGTTAGATCACAGGTAGTGGTCTCTTTATTCATTCTGTAACATGGTTTATCCCAACTACTCCTTATAATGCTTGTTATTTGTGAAGGTAATATTGTTAATCTGTGCCTGACTTATGGTAATTGTGGAAAATGAGGATTTAATTGGTTTCTTTAACAACTAACCTCAGTGTGAAACCACAAACAGCTTCATATTTTGGTGAAATGGAGTGATTTTTATTTGCATTTGCAGAGCCCCTCCTATCATCGGTTATCTGCCCTTTGAAGTGCTGGGGACATCTGGGTACGACTACTATCATGTAGACGATCTGGAGTCGCTGGCCAAATGCCACGAGCATTGTGAGGAAAAAAGCCCCCCCCCCCCCTCCCCCCCCCCGACCCCACGATACTCATTCTTGTATGTGTGGACAAAAATCACTTTAAAAAAAGACTTTAATCCCTTGATGTGATTATTTAAGAAATAAGTAAAAAATAACTTGTCTATCCAAAAATCTCTGTTGTAAATCTATTTATACATAAACATATAATTACAGTTATCATTTTCTGCAGTGTACACAAAGGTTAATATCATTTTCCCTGTCTGTCTCTTTGCAGTGATGCAGTTTGGGAAGGGGAAGTCTTGTTATTATCGGTTCCTCACTAAAGGCCAGCAGTGGATCTGGCTCCAGACTCACTACTACATCACCTACCATCAGTGGAACTCACGGCCTGAGTTCATCGTGTGCACGCACACTGTGGTCAGGTACGTTTTACACAAACTTTTGGAGTCGCTGGCCAGTGTGAACAGTGCGAAACTGTGAAGCAGTGGGCAACTAGAGATTCAGCGCCCGGGGAGCAGGGTGAAGGGACGGTACTTTGCTCAAGGGTACCTCAGTGGTGCCACTGGGAGTCCTGGGATTCAAACTCAGTAAATTCTGATCACAGGGGCAACTCCCTAACCACCAGACCACTTTGTGGTTTATAATTACAGACTGTAGTTCATTTGTTTCTCTGCATTATTTGTGACCCCCCCCTTTGCCCCCTTCATCAATGGTCAGGACTCCCACAAGACCAGCAGTGAGCAGGTATTATTGTGAGGGGGGGTTGTTATTTTCAGCAGTCACACTGACATAGTAGTGGTGTGTGTGTTTGTGTGTGTGTTGGTGTGCGTGTACGTGTGTGCTACAGAGTGGATCACGCACAACAGATGAGCTAAACACCTCTGTGATGCTCCTTTTCTCAGTAGTCCACCAACCAGAACTATCCAACCAACAATGTGCGGTTTATTTAGACTAGTGTCTAGAAACTGACCACTGATTAAGGACTAGGGACTGACCAACACAAAACTGCGCAGCATCAAATGAGCTATCATCAGTAACTCTACATCTGCATTGTGGACCAGCAGGTTCGATGTGTCTAATAGTGGACAGTAGGTGGATGCAGTGTTTAAATGAAAACCCATTCTGTGCAGCACACACAAACACACACACACACTAACATTGCACTAGCATGTCGTTGTCACTGCTGTGCAGAAAATTATCCACCATTCAAATAATGCCTGCTCATTGGTGGCCCTGTGAGTTTTCCATTGATGAATGGGTGAAGGGGATAAACAGAGAAACAGATAAACTAGGGGCAGCTGGTGGCCTAGTGGTTAGGGAGTTGCCCCTGTGATCAGAAGGTTGTGGGTTTGAATCCCAGGACTGCTAGTGGTACCACTGCCGTCCCCACACACTGCTCCCCAGGCGCCCCTCGCTGGTGGCAGCCCACTGCTTCACTTGGTGAATGGGTTAAATACAGAGAAAGCAGGTCACACTGTTCACACTGTGTGCTGTGGTGTGTTCACGAATGACTATAAGGGACCACTTTACTTTAGTCTGTAAGTGTAAACGACTGATAACTGATAAAATGGAGAATGAGTGTAGATACGAGATGGATGTACCTAATGAAGTGAGTTGTCAGTTTATACACAGAAATATTATATTGTCAGTAAGTGAAATTGATCGAACTCACCTGATCATTGTTAAGTTTATTGATTAGCTGAGTGAAGTTTTTTAGACTTAGGTTGGAGATTTTAACTGTAAATGTTGCCTTGAGAGATAAGATTCGATTGATATCTGCATCCAGAAGCTGCCAAAAGGGCAAGTGTCATTGTGTCTTGATTGGATGATGACCGGATCACTTGATTGAATGTTAATGGCAAGTGTAAACAGGCCTGGTGTTCATTTGTTGCTAACCCAGATGTTCATTTGTTCACATAATGATTATGTAGTCTCCATAAAAACAATACTAATAGAATCGAACGCTCGGGGCAGCTGCATATGAGCCCAATGAAGGCATAAAGTCACTGGGCTGTGGAGCAGAGGAACTGCATTCTCTGTAATGAGGGAGCTCCATCCAGTACATGTGGGATGAGTTGAAGTGGTGTCTTTGATCCAAAACTTGTCGTCCAGCATCAGTGCCAGACCTTGCAAATCCTCGCAGCAATGTTCCAAAATAATTTTTTCTCTTTACCAACAATCTTTCCTGGCAGTTACGCTGAAGTGCGGGCAGAACAGAGGAGAGAGATGGGAATTGACGAGTCTCCTCCTGAGCTTACAGCAGACAAGGTGAGGAACCTCTGAAAACAAAGTCAATTTCTATCACTGTCCTAAAGACATTAAATAGGAGTGGGCACTATTTATCCTACTAAATTGCATGACAGTGAAGAACACTGACGCCATGTTTCTTTACAAAGAGCTTAATCAGAAAAGTCAGCTTAATCAGAAAACATCATCGATGCACTTGCTGATATAGCCAGTCGCCGACGCCATGTACTCCTCCAGGCTAGTAGAGCTGCTGTAGGTTGCAGCCTCCCTAGACATGTCCCAGTCAGTGTGCTCATAAACAGTCCTGAAGAAATGGGGGCCAGGTCTTCGTCTGCTTTCGAACAAGCTTGGCATGTCTGACGAGTGGTCTGTAGGCTGGGACTTGGTCTGAGTATCCGAGGTAGAGGAAGGGCTTAGCACCTTATGCGCCAGCAGTGATAGTAGTCCAGCACATTTGCCCCCCTCGTTGCAAAGTCCATGTACTGATGGAGTTTAGGGAGAACTGCATTTGGTTGTGAGTTTTGGAGCTCACTAATGGCTCCATAAAGTTTGTCCAGCGTGTTGTTACCATTAGTACTGGTTGGGATGTACATCACAACTATAACCATGGTGGTGAATTCCCTTGATTCCCTGTATTCATGTGCTGTGCCCCAGTAAAATCTCACGTTCAACTTTCAACAACAAAATAATTCATTTGGCAATGCATACATTTAGATTGATAATACCAACAAAAGAGTGATTGTTTTTCTACTCCAAAGCGTTGCAGCGTAGTTTTAACCATAAACGGGTATGCCATTTCTGCCATAAAACCTGATGAGAATGTTCATATATCTTCATACATTAATTCATAAATCTGTACATGTTTACCTTTACCCATAGTTGTTGCAGTAGGAGTATGGCAGTGGCAGTAATAATGAGCTAAGCAAGGGAAGCTGGTATAGCACATACTACAGATCATTTCATGTGCAGCAGGCTTTCAAAAAATTATTTGGGTAATGGAGGGTGGGAGGGCTTGTGCCTCAATAGAGCTTTATGTCTAGCAACACCCCTGATGAGCAGCAACTAGAGACCAGCACAGCGTTCACACACCAGTCAGTGTTGATGTAAATGCACAAGCCCCCACCTTGCGATTTGCACGCCTGTCCATGTGGAACATTAGCATGTCGCTAATCTAGGTAGCCAGAGTCCAGAAAGCTGTCACTGAGCCATGTCTCCGTTAAAACAAAAAACACAGCTGTCTTGTGTCGCATATGGACTGTATTGAAAATATCTTTATGGTGTTATATTTGTGATGTTACATTTTTGCCCTATCGCCCACCCTTAAGTATATTTTTTTCCGTTTGTTTTTGTCCATGTTTAGCAATCTCAGGATTCAGGTTCTGAGTCACAGTTGAATACCTCCAGCCTGAAGGAAGCTCTGGAGCGCTTTGATCACAGCCGTACACCATCCACCTCCTCACGCAGCTCTCGCAAGTCCTCGCACACAGCCGTGTCTGACAGCACATGTACCTGTAAGCTCCCTTTCGGGCATAAAATAATCTTCCATTATTGCCATGTAGAAGTTGCTTGCAATACTGTTTCACTTGGAAGTATTTCCTAGGATATGAAATAATTATTTATGGGCCTTCTACACTGTACAGTTTTATAAGTCAAGATTGGATGTATATCTGATTAAATGATAAACAAAAGTGGAAATTCTTTTGTTCATATGTTAGTTTTCTCTATTCTGTGAACATATTTACAATTTAACAAAGCTTTGACCATTGGATAGAATGGCTCCCAGTATAACCTGATATTAACTGATGTCAACTGCTGGTGCCAACTACTCTCTAATGATGGCTCACCATGCTGAAATGTTGGTCATTTTAACCACACTCTGATGACTCATTTTTATGCCTCTTCTGTATCTCAGCCACTCCCTCCAAGCTACAGATGGATGTGAGCACTCCTCCTCGACCTGCCACAGTTGACATGACGTCACAGCGGCGCTCCTCAATCAGTGGCCAAGTGAGAATCAAATTCAGTTTGCTGATCTGGTTGTTTTTACAGTATACTGTATAGTGATTCTTGCCTTTGGGGATATTCTACATACACTGTATGGACAAAAGTATTGGGATACACCTCTTTATTACTGAATTCAGGTGGACCCTTACCTCCAGTGAAGGATAATCTTAATGCTTCAGCATACCAAGACATTTTGGACAACGCCCTGCTTCCAACTTTGTGGAACTTTATGTTCTCGTTCAGCATCATTGCCTGACCTTATAAATGCTCTACAGATTGAATGGGCACAAATTTCCACAAACACACTCCAAAATCTTCCAAGAAGAGTGGAAGCTGTTCTAGCTGCAAAGGGGGACCAACTCCATATTAAAGTCTATGGATTTGAGTGCAATGTCATTAAAGTCCCTGTTGGTGTATGGTCAGGCGTCCCAATACTTTTGTCCATATAGTGTATTTGTGCATCTTTTTCTTTATCCATTGCAGTAAACAGTGGATTAAATCAATACAGGTTAGGGAAAACAGTGTAAAAGTGGAATACTGGGGTACTAATGGCACTGGGACCTTGCATTGCTCAGCCAAACTCCTTACTTGAAACGTCATAATTCTTACTTGTGTGTAAAATGGAAGTATACTGAATAACCCAGAAAAAGTACTTGTTCTCCTCACTGTAGATGGTTATATGCACCATTCTAGATATTGCCATTTTTTTCCATTCGTGTTGCATTGAGCAGAATTGTGGCATTTGTCTGATATTAAGCTTCTGTTTGATCTGCTAACAGACTGTAAGTTCTCAGAATACAACACAGACTGCATCTCCTGCTCAAGGCAACCAGCAGCAGCAACAGTTTCAGCCGAATGCTCAGGTAACAGTCCGGAGGGTTTGACTTCATTTCACTTCGTCTGTCTGATTTTCCTATACTCTTACTGCATTACTTTCAGTTTGTTAAGAACATGAGACTGATACTTTCTCTCAGCTCTGGTCAGTTCATATTGCTGTGTAGTTGCCATGGATGGCGCTTGGTTAAGTCTGTCTGTGTATGTGTGCGTCATAGTATACCGCACAGTTGAACGCAATGCAGCATCTGAAGGAGCAGCTGGAGCAGAGGACACGGATGATTGAGACCAACATTAAAAAGCAGCAGGAAGAGCTAAGGCAAATCCATGAGCAACTACAGAGGGTTCAGGGCCAAGGACTTCAGGTATTGCAACACTTTTGCACACATTATTTGATAAAAAATGGAATACTATTTTGTATTGAAGCATTTTAAGAAGTATTTCTTACTGTTATTGACAGCTTTATTGTTACAATAGAATATGACATACAATCAGTATACCACTGTTACTTTAATGGCTGTTACTTTAATGACCATTCATACCAGCCCAGTCCAGGCTGTCTAGGAGTGAATGATGGCTATTCTTTGATGCTGTTCTTTGTAATATGTAGTGACCAGTACTGTGACTTTTGGTTTCTTCCAGATGTTCTTGCAGCAGTCAGGGGGTGGGGTCAGTGTGCAGCTGCCCCAGGTGGGCGGAGCTTCAGCACTAGGTGCAGTATCGCAAGCAGGTGTTGTAGCCATTCAAGGCCAGAATGTCACAAGTACTGCCCACAGTGGAACTCAGCACAACCTGCCACAGCAGCAGGTTCCATCATCTCAGCAACAGAACACGCAAGGCTCTGCTTTCACACAGGTTAGACATGCATACTGATGTCTATTTGAAGGCCTTTTCACACAGAGTTTGACTTAACTGGCCTGAAAAATAACAAGTCAGCCTTAAAACTGCATTGTACAGATGTGTTAAAAATCAAACCTGACCTATCAGGGCAGCTGGTGGTCAAGTGATTACGGAATTGCCCCTGCGATCAGAAGGTCGTGGGTTCAAATCCCAGGACTGCCAGTGGCACCACTGAGGTACCCTTGAGCAAGTGACGGTCCCCACACACTGCTCCCCAGGCACTACGTCGCTCGCTGCCCGCCGCTTCACTTGATGAATGGGTTAAATACAGAGAAAGAATTTCACACTGTTCACACTGTGTGCTGTGCTGTGCTGTGGTGTGTTCACGTATGATAAATGGACACTTGCTGTACTTTATTGTCATGATTGCTGTCCAAGCATGATGACAGCAGGACAGATCATTTTGCTCATGGCAAAGCACAAAAGCTAAAATTACAAATAATTGACTATAGAAAGAAAGAAAAATGTAAGAAAATTGAAAAACATAATAAAAGCAGTGCATAATATCTTTCCACTTACATGAAAATACATTTGAAGTCACTCATTATACAGTGTCAGCTCTTGTGTAGGAGGGAGGAACTCCCCATATTGCCTTTTCGTAGATTTGAAGTATGTGCTTTTAAGTTTCAGTGCTCACTGGACTTGATATTAAGGGTCCACAACTTTAAAAATCAGTCGTTTTTTTCCCTTTAGAAAAATCCCTGCTTGGAATAAGCCTTAAAACTGGGTTTACATGGTGAATCTTTCATCCAGATAGTTACAGGCTGCACATAATTTCTGTGCAGCCTGATTCATGAAGCAACTTGATTCTTCTGACTGTATGAAATCAGTGTAATGAGTAATTTGTCATACATTACTATGTTTGTATTGGTTTTATGTCAAAAAGGATGAAAGTAATAGCCTAGCAACGTAGGTCATGATAAAGGATGTGCTTATTGATTATATGAGCAATCGATAATCTAGCTATTTATTTTGTTTTTTTTATAGGCCAAATAAATACGGGCTTACCTAAGAAAAGTAGCTGTAGTGTTCCGTTCCAAAATAGGATTTAATACTATAGAGGTCAGCTTTACTAATACATGAACATCTGAATCATTTGAAGCTTTTAACCGACATTCAACTAGCAACAAATTAAAAAAGCCATTTTAGAGTGAATCCTAAGTCTGAATATTACTTAAGTAGCACTGTGGCTGTCTGTCAAACTACATGAATACCTGCATCAGCGAGATCCTGCTGGTGTGGGTTCTCTCTCTTTCAGCGATGAACACAAAAGCGAGAGCTATCAACTCTCCTTCGGCCTGCCAACCACAGTTTATAATGACCTTCTGATTCTCTCTTTACCATTCAAATAGCAAACCAATCACTAAACTAATCTCTGGTCATGGAGAACGAAAGCTTTAATGGATTTTTTTTTTAGTCTAATCATAAAACAGCAGGCTAACAAAGCAGAAAAACTTTTGCTCATGCAGCTATTTTGATGACGTTAGCTGAAAGATCCTCCATTTTATTTTCCTAATAATGTGTCAATTAAAATAATTAAAATGATATTTTACTAAAATTATAAAATTGAATGAGGCAGCTGGTGGCCTAGTGGTTAGGGAGTTGCCCCTGTGATCAGAAGGTCATGGGTTCAAATCCCAGGAATGCCAGTGGCACCACTGAGGCACCCTTGAGCAAAGTACTGTCCCCACCCACTGCTCCCCGGGCGCTGCGTCACAAGTTGCCCACTCCTTTACTTGATGAATGGGTTAAATGCTGAGAAAGTGTGAATAATGTGAAATTCTGTGTGCTGTGGTGTGTTGACTATAAGGGGCCACTTTAACTTTCAGATATTATAGGGCTGAAGTAATATTGTTGGCGGTGATCATGTGGTATGTTCAGACAAGTTTGAAGTGAGTTGCAGAATTGTCCAATTCAAGTGAAATTAACTTCATCCAAGTTTCTTGAAACTTCAGTTGCTTGGAAGTTTTATCATGCAAAGAATGTCTCCCATGTAATAAGCTGGATTACCATGCATGAATAAAATGAAACTGTGTTGTGGTTCCTCATGTTCTTAGGATGAAGAGACAGCAAACGAGAGAGACTCAGTAGTTGAGACTTGGAACAGTTTTTGTTTTAAAGTCAATAAAGGCCCATATTCCATCCCATATCCCTGAAGCACTTCAAGTGATTCAGTGCTTTTCTGTTTTCTGTCTTTGACATTTGCACAATTGCCTCTCAGAGAATGCATTAAAGATGACATCATTACGTTCATCTCCCTTTGTTGCCCTTGATATCACATCATTATGCTAATGGGATTGGGGTGAATCAGCATTTTGAAGGCTGTGTGTGTTTATGCCATTTATTTGTTTGTTCTGCAGCAGAGGGGTCCAATGTATAACACGATGATGATCAGTCAGCCTGGCAATGCCAATGTGGTGCAGATACCAAACACCATAGCACAGAATGTGAACCAAGGATCTGCCATTAACAGGTACGTGCATACACAAACATACACTTCCTTCTATGGAAGCCTCTCTCTTTTTCTTTTACTAATACACTGGATTTTTTCACCCCCTCAGGTTCCCTGCAGGGCAGCAGTTGGTTACGAAACTAGTGACCACTCCGATGGCCTGCAGTACTGTAATGGTTCCCACAACAATGTTTATGGGCCAGGTAGTGACAGCCTACAGCCCGTTTGCCCAGCAGCAGGCCCAGACTCAGACCGTAGCCCTGCAGCCACAGGTGGCCACGCAGTCCGACTCGCAAACGCAGGCGCCTAGTGCAGTGCAGTCAGTGCAGCAGCAGGGGGCAGCGCAACCACAGCAACAGCAGCAGTTTCTACAGGTACCGTTATTGTCCACCCATGCAAACCTAAATAATAAGCAGTGCTGTTAAAATTGTTTCCACTACTATACTTTGCTGTATATATACATGTTTTTTATTGTTGGACATAACAGTGTTGCCAGTGTTTTGGTCATGTTTTGCTGATTTTCTGAGCACACATCCTCTATAAGGAATGCACATTTTGATAAATATTGTTTGTCTGCTGAATTTAAAATATTGGGAAAATAAAACAAACCTGCACATTTTTTGCATATACGCTATAAAGACAAAAGTATTGGGACACACCTATTTTTCAGGGCTTGGGCTAGGCCCCCTTACTTCCAGTGCTTCAGCATACCAAGACATTTTGGACAACGCCATGCTTCCAACTTTGTGGAC
>JBBPCZ010000089.1:7039421-7050847 GCA_037974445.1 Brycinus macrolepidotus
CCCCCCCCCCCCCCCCCCCCCCTCCCCCCCTCCCCCCCCCCCCCAACTTTGAGACAAATCCTCTGCTGTTATGTTCATCACTTGTTTTGTTTTGGTTGGTCTATCTGAAATGCTGTGAGGGTGTGTTTAAGCTAGGTTGTGTCCTATACCTTGATATTTGAAGCTCAAAAAATGTCACCATACAAAAATTGATTCTCCCCCACCAACACACACACACACACACACACATAAATTAGTGTGTGTATCTTCACACCGAATAGGTAAAAATGTCCTGCCCGCGGGCGCTCGAGCACTGCTGTCCATTGTTAATCACACTGCAGGGCACAATAGATATTAACATACGGCTACCGCGGAGAGAACGAGAGAGAGAAAAGTGTGTGCAGGCGTGCTGAAAGGGGGTCTTTAGTCAGTCTGGGTTACTCACGGAGACAAAGTGACAAAGTCGACGCTACATTCATTTACGCGCTCCCAGTCTCAACCAATCAGCGCTTGAGTTTTTTCCTCGATAGATCTTCACCCATTTGTGTACATGCACACACTACTGCATGTCCTGAAATCAGTCGAACTATACAGTTAAATAAGAAAAATGTTCATCACCTAATTTGTTATTTATTCACAATGGTTTAACAGTTCAAACAGTTTACAGACGTATGAAAATCAAATAGTGGATGTTCATCCAGGGAATGACTACACAGATCTCTCCAGAATAATTCTGTGGTATCAGGGTTTACCCCACAGCTGCCTGTGATCACTTTTTATGTGTAACGTCCGAATGAACAAGCAGTTTCCATTGTGTTTCAGATTTTCTGAATTTGAGGCGGAAGTACCGGAGACACCACTGCCCGCACAAGCGCTGCTTGCCACTCCACTCCAGAGTACCTTTTCCCTGAGGTGAGCTCAAACTGCCTACACAGGGGAGCATGTCTTCCTATTGTAGTTCAGTGCTCACTTACACAGCGTGTGTGCGCGCAGGCAACGTTTGAATAGACTAAGTACATAGACATGAATTATTAACATTCTTCTTTAAAACAATGGCCAGCAAATATTTGCTAAATATCTCAAATGCCTGTGGTGGGTCCATGACAACTCTGCTTGAGTTTCATTTAAGAATGTAATGGAGTTTGCCACTCCTTTGTGACCTGAGTGTTTGTGTGTGTAAAAGCCAAACCGCCTTAATTAACAGAGCTCTAATTAGGCCAGCCTTAGTCTCAAGCATTAGTAAAACCACACACACAGTGGGCAAACACCTTGGTACTAAATGACAGGGTAATTGCTGCATATAGACTTTCTCTTGGTCTGGGAGGAGTAAACGAAACACACACAGACATCACAAAAGCACAGTTAACTCACATACTCTACTGAAAGGGACAGACACAAACACTACTGGAAAGCAACCCACCCATATCTCCAATTCCAGCTACCTACCACATACACAGTAAAGTATGGGTGGCATTCTCGGCGGCACTAAATCACAACACACCATCACCATGACTGGCCACATCCTGTGAAACCTAACAGTTCTTTTATATAAACTCAGGCACTGTAGAGAACAAAGCAGGTGCAAATGTATCAAGGTTGTTTAGGAGTCAATGATGTGTGTCTGTTGGCTGCTGAAGGAGCTGTTTTATACACAGCAAATAGCAAAGATGAAAGCCGTGCACAGCCGCTAAACAGAGGGTTTCAGGATCTGAGCATCTGAATTTATTTGATTTATAAAACGACTGAGACCACCTATGTGGAATTGTGTTCATGAGCTAAACTGGCTGTGGGAACATTAGGACACAATAAGTAGTATTTCATTTTGAAGAAGAATTCCACAGATTAAAAAAATATAAATATTTTTAAATATTAAGTTCTGGCCTAAAACCATGTATTAAGGTGGTGAAGTACATGCAGTAAGGCAAAAAGAAAATCTGTTTTTGAAGATTTATATTTGTTTGTTTTGTAGACTTCTGTAAAGAAGTCAGAGTGTATTAAGTTTCTCTACAGCACTTCACACTCTGAATGACTTTACATCTTAAATATAAGTCGCAGGCATAAAATGATAAAATTATGACCACAAATGAAGGCACACTCACCCTAGTACTAGAAACCCCATTTTTTTGTTCTGTAATGTTTGAGATGTCACTGCATTACTTCCTATAGCAGTACCTCAAGCAGCAATGAGATTATAGCATGCAATTTAGAAGCTAAATTCAAAAACTCTGCTTAGTGTACCTTTTGAGAAGTGTGTGGGTTGGGTGTGAATGTTCCAATGTGTGTGTGCGAGAAGCGACACTGTATCTGCGAGGACACACACCCCAAGTGACAGCCTCCCGGAGCCGCCTACTGTTTTCAGACACTCCGGAGGGGTCGTCACCTTTCACCCATACTCTTTGACCCCCACACAATGAGAAAGAGCCAGTTTGGAGTTAACAAAACACACACACACACACACACACACACACACGTGCACCACAAAGAAACAGAAAAAGGAAAGGAGTAGTAGACTTGTTTTTGACTAATTCTCTCTTTCCTCTCTACAGGTTACCTATATCATTTCTGAAGGTAGAAATGTGGAGTGATCCAAGTACCACGTCTAGGTGTCCAAAGAGTGCTGGTTCAGAGAAGCCAAACCCCAAGACTACCAAAGTCCAGAGCTCTCTTAGCATCGTCTGAGAACCCGGAGCAACACACAGTCAAAACACCCAAGACCTTCTCACCAAGGAAGTTACACTATGCCAATGGATCTAACTCAAGTGTTATGCAATGCTGTATGTGAAAGCACCTTTATGTGCAGAAGATATTAACGTACAGGTACAGAGGTTAGTCAGTGTATGTAGCCAAGAAAGAGTGGAAAATTAAGCCACTAAATCACTGACTGGACACACAAAACTACATACACCTGACAAGAACTATCCACTATAAATAGAATTAACTGAGGGAAATGTGTTTATATGTAAATTATGCACTTCAAATGTTTATTCTTATTAAATAAAAAGTATTCTCTTTTCAAAATATGTGAACTTATTCTGACCATCTACTTGGTTTATGAAAAATGTAAATATCTAAAGAAATAGACCCAAGCAAATGCACAGCTCACTGCTTCAGTAAATCAGATTTTATTATGATGAAGGGAAATTCAGTTTTTTCATTAAAAGACATGTACAAAACATTGCATCATATATTAGCAGGAAAACCTATATGTACAGTTTCTAACAATCAAAACACACAGCAGCTAAAAAAGTCAAATTTACAGTCGGTGCATTTCAGGTCCATCAGCCAAAAAAACACTGCAATAAAATGCGCACATATCCGCACAGTGATGATGATACTCAACACACGAAGAAAAATCAGACTCAAATCAAGTTTCTTCCAGAAGTTATGGCAAAGCATTTCACCTGAGCACTCAGTTTCAGGACGACCATCGATTCTTACACACACTGTCAACAAACATTTGTGGGAATGTTTACAAGAATCTCCTGCAATTATTTATAGAACGCAGCCACTGTTTTTCAGAACTTGTTGCTATAGAAACAAGAACACATTAAGGAGAGGTTGCCGAGGTTCCCCTTCCCATTAAAGGGCCTCTGATCAGTTGGCCGTGTCCACTGCTATCAGTCAACGTACAAACACACGATTGCGCACTTTCATTTAAAAGCACAGTCAAACACAGGAAAATGCTGGCTTTCTGCTTCCCTCTTTCAGTCTCTGATCTGCTGGGAGGTTAGGGCCAGAATTCTTTTGCTCAGAAGCATGTTGTGCTGCTTCAGATATTCGATCAGATCAGCCTGTTTCTCCACCACCTCTTCAAGATTGGAGCCATCTCTGTTACACACACGCACGCACGCACACACACGCACACAGAGACAAACATTATTTGGATCCTCCACACTGCCTTTGACTCATTAGCTAAAAAACAAGCAAGGCCATCTCCCTTTCCTGTGGTCAGAATTCTGCCCTATTTGCTATACAGTGTGCCAATTCTGAAGTCTGCTGTTATGATGTGGTGAGACTTATCTGAAAATTACCTGAGCTGATGAAAATTCTTACCCTGTCAGTGGTTTTAATGTCTAATCAGTGTAGCTACAGAAGATTTGTTTGATAGGTTGTAACATCTTTTACCCATTAAGGTGTACTGGACTGGAGGAAAATAAAGATTTCATCACCAAACCTTAATGTGAGTTTACAAAACGGGCAAACCCTCCTTCAGGCCATTACTGACTGAGGTGATGGAAATGCAGTGTTTCTGTAAGGAAACAAGGTTCATATGATCTGTTTACAGGCCCTTCAGCATGACCACAGGGTGGGTTCGGGTGTGTGTTTGTTGGTGCGTGGGTCTCCACCTATGGAGATGCTAATGAGATATGGGAGGGGAGAGATAAATTCCTGCATTCATTTCGCACTATTAAAGTTTCAGCCACTCAGCTACAATTACCTGGTATAATTCCTGTTCATTCAGAATGAAATTTTGTCCAATTATACAAAATAAAGCCATAGTATGATTAATTATATGAATGTCAGTGCACTAAAAGCAGACCTGACATGTCTTTTTCAAAACCAATAGTTTGAGCCTTTGTGGCTAAACTACAGACAATAAAATATTGAAAACCAGTCAGGTACACTTGTTAAGCATTTCTAATGTTTTCTTGTAATAAAATCTTGTATCATTTACTTTTTTAATCCTAGGATGGGCCCAAACTTCTGGCATGTAGTATACAAAAATATTGAGACACACCTCTTAATTTTTTAATTCAAGTGGCCCATTACCTCCAGTGAAGGGCAATCTCAATGGTTCAGCATAACAGGACATTTTGGACAACGCCATGCTTCTAACTTTTTGGACACACTTTGGGGAAGGTCCTTTTCTATTCCAGCATGACTGTGCCTCAGTGCACAAACAAGGTCCATAAAAGACATGGTTGGATGAGTTCGATGTGGAAGAACTTGACTGGCCCGCACAAAGTCCTGACCTCAACCCCATCGAACACCTTTGGGATGAAGGAGTCAAGGCCACACTGATTCACACCAACTGGACCATAATTCGTCTTATCAGTTATTGTGATGTGATTCAGTATCTAATTATATTCATATTTTAGAACGGTTGCATCAGTATCAGCAGATATTCAAAGTTTCAGTATTGGCATCAGCATACCAGATAATAGCATGTGTGTGCAACAGCTGCAGACCATCCGTGTGTGTGTGTGTATATGTGTGGTCGTTACCTGAAGCCCGTCTCTGTGTGTGTGTTGCTGGCCGTGGAGTAGGCGTGAGATCTCTCCTCTTCACTGATATCTGGACCTGGACATTGCATGTTAAACCTGACCACATGAACTGCAACACACACAAGAGGAAGTAAAATTGATATATAAAAAATGCTACTTTGTGGGTTTAACACACACAAATTTAGTGGAAATACAGTTTTAAAAAAAATTGTAAAAGCGCTCTATTTTAGGGTAGATTTGTAACAGGCTTAGATTACTTCTTCCCTCCGAGATCCATAATATTATTATGCTCCATATTATGTATCTATCTGTATGCAGTATGTTCTATATGAATGGTGTGCAGGTGTATGCACCTATATATATAGTATTATCTAGGCTTAATTCTAAATGTAACTCCTACCTTAAACCTAAAATGTTTCTGACTCATCAGTTTTCAATAAACAAAACCCCAAGCAAGGACCACTGTGTTAGTCCTGTAGGTTTGTCCTGTTTCCCTCTGGTTTTCTTACGGAGTCGGCACACTGTTTGTCCTAAAAATGTCTGAAACAAGTACCTGTGGAACAATCAAGTGGGCAGCATGAACAACACATATAGAAAAAATCATAACTAGAAACTGAATACAATTATATGGTTATAATTACAAGTTGATGTAAACAGGCAATATTCTAGAACAGCACTGAAATCATAACAGAATATAATAAATAGAATATATAATTTCAGTATCATTAAAAATTATTTTAACATGGAACTGGAATTCAACAAAGAAGCAGTGTGGACGGTATGAAAGGCTTAAGTGACGGTGTTGTGTTTAAAGTGCCAAAAAACTTTCAGTCCAGTGATCATTCACCAAAAACAGCTCCACATTCTTGCAAAGACACAATGAGTACTTAACATGCATGTCCGTGAACATGCATACGCACACACGCGCACGCGCACCCTTGTTCTCACCTGGAGGAAATGGAGAGGCCATTTTCTGGAGAATTAACTACAGAGTGGGTTTAATTAACTACAATGGGGTTGCCTTCTACTCAGATAATATGCACTTATACCTACACACGCACACACTCACCAAAACATCTGTAAATACCTCCACAATTATTACTCAGACTAATAAAACTCAGTGTTTTAGCATTGAGCAGGCCTGTGTGTGGGTTTAATGTGGAGGGGTAATTAAGGGTAATTAGACAGTTCTCTCACCACACATCAAGAACAGCTGTGGAATGCTCTTTCAGAAAGAGAGACAGAGGGACAGAAGCATTCAGTAGATGTGTCACATTCCTCATCTCTCTGTTAAACAGTAGCGCTTCCCTCTGCCAGAGACACCATAAAAATCAACACGATCATAATAACCCTAATCTTTCTCTCTCTCTCTCTCTCTCTCTCTCACACACACAAAGCAAATATATAAACCATATAAAATGTATAAACTATATATGTAGGCTTCTCCCAGCTCAACTCCTCCACCAGCAATCAATAGGTCACTTTCAGCAAGGTTTTTTCAAACTTCACCTAAGGTATGTTCCTACTTGACAACCAGCACCACAAGGGTGATGCCAGACCATGTCATTCACTCACCTATTTATGTGTTTATGTTAATATGTCATTGTGCACTGACATTCAAAAGACATATATTCATTTTAAAATCTCATTGAAGCCTTTACTTTTTAGTTATTGATGTTGTTTTGCTGTAGAAATGTAGATGTAATTGGGTAGTCTGTTGTGTAATCAATTAGATTCATATTTATGTTCCATATCATCAGGGTTGAGTCTACTTCTGTCACCTAGGTTCCACTCTATCAAGACTGTGTCTGTCCCCCAAACAAAACAGAAACGTAGGAAATTTCAAAATGTTGAGTGCTGTTTTTGTTAAGGAAATAATAACTGATCAGAATCTTGATGCCTTATTCCTTACATAAACCTGGATTGGACCTGACAAGTTTGTTGCTCTAAATGAGCAATGGTAGAGGGGGAGGCACAGGAACCATATATAGAAGTGTCCTAAGTATTAAACAAAAAACAGAGTTTAAGTTCACATTCTTTGAAACTCTATTTCTTAACATAACTAATCTAGATAGAAATATCTCTCTTTCTCCCTAATTACTGTCTACAGGTCACCAGGGCCGTATTCCGAGTTCTTACAAGAATTCAGCCGTTTCCTAGTAAAGTTTGCAGTACTCAGTGATAAAATAATAATTATTGGTGATTTTAATATTCACTTTAAAAAAGAACAGGATCCTCTGAAATCTGCATTTGGTTCAATTTACCCAACATGTAATTGGTTCTACTCACTGCTGTGGTCACACCGTTGATTTAATCTTGACTCTTGTTGTTAATGTGGATAACATAGCTATTCTTCCTCAGTCCACAGACATCTCAGATCACTACCTCATTACAAATGAACTTCATCTTAATCATAATGCAAGCACATCCCCCCTGCTTTCGTATTAGTCGTACAATAACATCTGCCACAGTATCAACCCCATTTGGCACTCCATCTTGTCCAGCAGACTTAGATAACCTAACTGAATGCTTCAAAAACTCTCTTCGATCCACACTAAACTACGTCGCACCTCTAAGATGTAAAAAAGTCAGAGAGAAAAAGCTCGCGCCTTGGTATAATGATCAAACACGTGCTTTAAAGCATAATGTTAGAAGACTTGAGTGTAAATGGCGATCAACCAAACTGGAATCTTCCCACTCCGCCTGGAAGGAGAGCCTTAGAGACTACAACAGAGCACTTACCACAGCACGCTAAGCCTATTTATCATCCTTAAGTGAAGCTAACAAAATAATCCCAGGTTTCTGTTTAATATAATTACTAACTAGGAACCAGGAAAGTGCAGAACCACAGGTACCTGCAAACTATAGTAGTGACGATTTTATGGACTTTTTCAACAATAAAGTTGAAATCATTAGACAAGAAATTCAAACAAAATTGTAAGTCTGACTCCACCACATTTGGTGCCTGATTCAGCAGATTCAGATACTGTTCAAACTTAGCCATATTTGAGAGACTGGCATCTTTTAATCCAGTTCAACAGGCAGAACTCTCTGCAATTATTCTCTCTTTAAAATCTTCTACCTGTACATTCGATTCTGTACCTACCACCATGCTTAAAGAAGTCCTACTTGTAATTATCGGACCTCTCCTTTCAGTATTAAACACCTCACTTAGTACTGATTATCTACCAAAAACCTTTAAACTAGCAGTTATTAAGCCTCTTAAAAAACCGAATCTTGATCCGTGCGAGCTTACTACATAAGAACCATATATACGAAAAATTCCAATCTGGGTTCCCGCCTCATCACAGCACAGAAACAGTCCTAGTAAAGATAGTAAATGATCTTTTACTGTCCGCTGATTTGTTTCTTTGCTGGTTCTGCAGCATTCGATACCACTGACCACTCTGCTCTATTAGACAGACTGGAAAACCTAGTCTGGAGTCACTGGAACACCCTTATCCTGGTTTAGATCAAACCTGACTGACCACTAGCTTCCACTGCTACGCAGATGACACACCATTTTATATCTCTGCCAACCCAGATGATAAACATAGATTAAATAGGATTTAGGACTGCATTAAAGACATAAAAGACTGGATGTCACATAACTTTCTCTCGCTCAACACAGATTAAACAGAGATCCTTCTTCTAGGTCCATGAGCTGCTAGAAAGAAACTGTCAGGTCTAATGCTTGATCTTGCTGGTTCCTCAGCTTCTCCAATGTCAACTGTAAAAAATCTCGGTGTCACTATGGATCCCGACCTTTCATTCAACACACACACACGTACTGTTACCAAAATAGCTTTCCATTATCTTGGAAATATTGCTAAGACGTGCACTATCCCTCCTTGATGCAGAAAAATTAGTCCACGCCTTTATTACCTCCAGACTTGATTATTGTAACCACCTGCTGTCAGGCTGCTCCAACAAGAACCTAAATAAGCTTCAACTAGTCCAGAATGTGGCAGCTAGATTCCTCACTAGAACCAGGAAATTCAACCACATAGCCAAATATTATCAAGACTCAAATTTCATATTTACTATAAAATTCTACTATTGACATATAAAGCCTTGAGCCATTCACACTCGAATACCTCAGTGAAGTCATTTCTTACTATGAACCTCCACGCTCACTCAGATTTTAAGGCGCTGACTATTTACTCGTCGCCAGAATTATGAAAGCTTCAGCAGGGGAAGAGCGTTTTCATATAAAACCCCCCAGCTCTGGAATGCCCTTCTGAATAATGTTCGAGACTCAGACACAGTCTTAGTTTTTAAGTCCAGGCTGAAAACCTACTTGTTTAGTCAGATGAAGGGTGTAGAGATGGGAGGTGGTGGGCACAGAGAATTCAAGTAAACTAGGATGCTGGTGCTGTCACCCCACCACTCCTCACGTGCACTCAGGTTTTTTTGACGGTGGAGTGGAGGTGCGCCGGTGTGCTCTCATGTCTATCTTACCTCTCGGATCTGCCCTTTCTAGCTAGGCTGCTATGGCGAGCTATGCCAGAGTCACAGCTTGCACTCCTTAGAGTTATAAATTATACCCTGAAACTGAAACAGAACTAACTCTGTTCTCCGTTTTTTCTGAGCGGAACAGCTGCACATTTGGCTAGCCCGACTGATCACCACTGGGGCCCCAGGTCACCATCTTCCTGGAGCTTCCTACAATCGCTGGGGCCCCATGCCAAAATGCCCTTGACTGCTTCAACTGCTTTCGACTCCTCACATGCTCTTCCCCCATCCAATGGCAACTGCTGTTTAAAGCTCCGGTGGAGATTGTTGTTCCTGTTGTGTGGACTAGAGACTCTCAGCTACTCTTCCAACAAAATCTACCTCTATTAACTCTTAACTGTACCAACTCTGTTAGCCGTAGATGGCCAATCTGACATTATGTTCATACACGAAAGCCTTCTCGTTAGTTATCTCCACAGAGACTCTTTTTCTCTTTCTCTCCAGGTCGACCAGAGGAGGACGGGTTCCCCTTTCGAGTCTTGGTTCCTCCTGAGGCTTCTTCCTTCAGCTCAGGGAGTTTTTCCTCGCCTCTGTTGCCTTTGGTTTGCTCACTAGGGGCTCGGACCTGTACTCTGTAAAGTTGCTCTGTGACAACATTGATTGTAAAGGGTGCTATTTAAATAAAACTGAATTAAATTGTTTTTGTTCGGTTTTGGTGTCAAGGGCTGCAACTACCAAATATTTTCATTTTTGAATAGGCTATTAAATATTCCCATATATTCAAATATATACACTTCAGTAACCAAATGGGGGGAAAAACGCTTATTTTTCTTGTGATTTGATTGACTTACTGTTGCTTTCATTTTTATTAGTTTTTATTACTACTATTATCTTTTTTTAACTACTGTACTATTATTATAGTTTTTTAAATGATTAATATATATTCATTTATGTTTAATATAACTTAAGGCAAAACCATTGACAATTTTCAGAGCAAACTTTAAACACTAAATGAGGGATCCTGTACAATCTAGGTAGCAGGTAGCAGCTAGCACTTATTCAGCAGAAGTGAAGGGGGCAGGAAAGCAGAGATACATACTCCACAAACTAATGCTGTATGGACAAGAACGGATCCATCCTCCATGCATTACCTAACTCTGATGCATCCCTGAACATGCTCACTTATTGTAAACACAAAGCACTTCATCCCATCACTCTAGAGCAGCTTGCTTGGATACGATTGGGCTGGAGCGCGTCTTCCCTGTGCGTTAAGGTCAGACAATACAAGTCCGAATCCCCTCCTTCTCTCCCTCACTCCCTTTGAAGGGCCCTAAACTGGCTTTGATGTGCGGAGGCAGCATTCGGCCCATGCAGAAGTCCGCATTCATGTTCAAATGAAGAGGGGACAGAGAGATACCACATCAAAGGCCCTGGAGCATGACTCTGGCCTAACTGCACCTTCCTTCAGGAAGAGGCAGAGAGAGATGGATGGCGGGAGATAAACGGATGGAGAGGAGAGATGGGCAGATGGATAGGGATTGCTCATTAGCACAATAAACATGAATTTAAATGAGTATGAGGCAAGAAATGTGAGGAAAACAGTAATATGCCATGCATACAGTCAGGAAAACAGAAACAAAGCAATCGCATGCAGACACACACACAAATGCATATGATGCTACCAAACTGTAAGGGTGAAGGCTAGCATGAGTTTCCTCCAAGAGATGTGCTGCTATTGCGACATCATTGGACAGTTTAACACGCTTG
>JBBPCZ010000089.1:7053389-7104177 GCA_037974445.1 Brycinus macrolepidotus
TGTGTGTGTGTGTGTGTGTGTGTGTGTGTGTGTATGTATGTGGTCAGCTTGTCAATGTAAACTGCCATGTGCCATAATGTTTTTTTTCACCAATATGTTGAAATAGTGTTGGTGCATTACAATGTGCAGAAGTGTGTTCTCTGTAAAGGATGTGTATTTTCACTTTGAACAGATAAAATAATAATTTTGTCCAATTTCACTCAATACAAATAGTAATAACAGCCTGTTATAAGGAAAATCACATACACTTCAAGATTCTAACTCACTCACACTGATATCAGTACCTGGATTCCTAGGATGATTAGTGAACTAAAGCTTGACCATGGGTATAGACACACCCTTTTAGGTTTAGTGCACTGAAGTGTTAGATTATCTGTGTGTGGGGCGGTGGGGAGGGAGAGAGAGAGAGTCAATAGTAAGAGAATGCAATGGTTTATTTGGGTGGAGTGGCTTCTGGTTGCCTCTGGCAAAAAGAGGAGCCTTGTGGCTATCTCGAGTGGCCTCTTTTCATTCTTAACCCCCCACACACACACCCACCCACCCACACCTCTCTCTGACCTTAACACTACTGGTGTTTAGAAGGCATTAGTGTTGGTAACAGACAAGTGGAGGATGCAGAAAAGAACAAGATAGGTAGAAGAAAAACTGAGAAAGAGACACAAGCAAGAGAAAGGGTAAGTAAGAAGAGAATGTAAAGTTAAGGAAAAAAAACAAAAAAGAGCAAACAAGATGTGAAGAAAGATTAAGAGCAAAAGCAAAAACAAAAGAACAAAAAGAAAGCAAAGAAAAGGAGCAACTGCAAATGTACTGAAGAAACAATGAAAAGGATGAAAGGTAGAAGAAAGGGAGGAATCAAAGTAACAATAAGAAAAGCAAAACAAGTTGAAGAAAGAACAAAAAGAAATGAGAAAAGAAAGAAAAAACAAAAAAATAAAGAGAGTAAAAAAGAGAGAGCAATAAAATGAGAGAAAGAATGAAATAAGGAAAGAATTAGAAGGAGAAGGAGGAAAAAAAGATGCGTGTTTGTGTGAACGAGAGAAAGAGAGCGAGATTGTGATACAGCAGCCTGGTGTGTGATCCTGTAGAGGATAAAGCCAGTATTGTGGCATTGTGATGCGTGTGCGCTAGCAGTTGGGGGGAGACGTGTGTGTGTGAGGGTTTTATAATGTGTATGAAGAGAAGAGCTTTAAAAAGAGCCTCAGTTACACTGAGGTTAACTGAACTTTACTAAGAATATACACAGCCGGTAGAGGAAGCGTACCTGTGTATGTGAGCAGACATATGAGGTTCACCAGCAGTTCCACACAGATGATGACCAGCAGTAGATACACAGAGAGATTCTTCACTTTATCATCTAACAGAGAGGCGGGGGCAATGACCACCAAAACTGCTGCATTACCTTCAGAGACAGAGCACAGGAGAGAGATAAGAAAACAGAAGTGAGAGAAGATTAGGAAGGGAAAAAAGAAAGAAGGATGAGTGAAAAAAAGAGGGGGGGAAAACGAAAAGATAGAAAAATAAGAGACAGGATGCAAGAGAGGGAAAGAGAGAAAAAGAAAGAGAAGACAAAAGAAGTGAGAAAGGTAGGGAAGAAAGAAAAAAGAAAGGAGAAGGGCAAGGACAAAAAAAGGACAGAAAAAAGAAAGGGATGAGGTAAAAAAGAGAAAAATAAGAGAGAGTGCACAGAGGGAGAAAAAGTATAAGAATAAAAGAAAGATGAAAGAAACAAACAAAAGAAAATCGAGCAGTAAAAGAGAAAGAAACAGGGAAAGAAAGAAGACAGGGGAGCAGGAGATGAGAGATGGAGTGCAGTGCTGAATGTAGGTCCTTTTTTGCAGACACTTCAGTGGTCAATACTGAACTGGATAGAGACAGAGTAATATGTGCTGCCACCTAGTGGCCTCCAGATAATCTTTCATCATAGATGAGCTGTCCTGCAGCCAGGATGTGTGACCAAGACCATGACTCTTTACCTGCAGAGAGTATGAGCAGCGGCAGGTGTTTGAGGTAACTTGTGGTCCTGTAGAACTGTAGGTATCCTGACCTCCTCACTTTGGTATGGTGGCGATGCACACACCGCTCAAACAGCAACACCAGCAGCCACAGGCCCACCTTCCCCAGCAGCACCACAGTCTGAGTGTCCACTCCGTGAAATGCCGCTTTGCACTCCGCAGAGTGATCGTCTGTTAACCAGCACAGAAACGCCAGGACTATGCACACACTTACGTACGCCACCTGAGAACCACATGCAAGAGGGAACAAGCAGACAACACACACACAAGCATAATTAAAACCAGTTTTGCTGTGGAATGAAGCCTATGATGCGGGCAATCAAATCTGTAGCGACTTTTATTAGCACTGGTTAATGAAACTGGTTGAGCACTATGGCTGCTGTGCTCATAAAACAGGACTACGAAGTTGCTAAGAAAAACTAGTGATGACCAGTTGTTGTTGAGGCTTCCCATTTTGGGTGAATGGGACTGAGTGGTGATATGGAAGATTTGACCCAAGCTTTTTTTTTTTTTTTCAGGGCACAGAATGAGGCGTCACAAAAATTAAGCATAACTAAAGCCAATCAGTTAAGCCTACCCAACAAAATGGTTCTACAGGTTGGCTGATTGTCTAGTAACTGTGCTAAACAATCAGCCAAGTCACATATGGAGTCCAAACCTTTGGAGTCCAAATTTATTCTGTAAAAACACATAAGCCACATCCAGAGGTGTATACTTGTGGCTGTGGTTTGAGACAAAATAAATGTATAAATGACTTTTTCAACAAATTATTTCTTTAAAAATGTTTCATTATAAAGACTGCATAATTAGGCAATTTTAACTGGATTTAGTGTTAACGAAAGTTAAGTGTGTTAAACATTAAACAGAAATCATTGTACTCCATCTCCAACACTGTTCCATACCAAAATGCATAAACAATTGGCATAATGCATCTAAGAAAAGAGTTATATGTAATGCAGGGGGTACTCTGACATGGTATTCAGGGAAACACTGATCTATGGCCAGTTTAGAACTGAATCCCACTTCATTCAACATTCTGCAATGATCATGCATTTCATCCAAATTTCACTATATGGCATTAGCTGGATAAGGAAAAACAAATCTGCAGGACAGGTACACCAAAGGAAGATGAAACATTAACCCAGTTTCCAAGACAGGAATTAAGCCTAGCCCTTGAGTACACAGACTTATGAACTGAAATGTGCCACTAAAAGTAAAATATAGTCTACCATTAGGCTTAATTACTGTCTGGGAAGGCCCTTAGACATAACATATCATATTGTTGTATCAAAGAAACAAAGCTGCAAAAACAGACCATTTTAAATGTTTTTGTTTTATGTGATGCCGCAAACAATGACTTACATATATCTGCCTATATGAAGCAGTACAGCTTCACCCATTCACACTGAAGATATAGGCCCTTTAAAAACAGAGACACCACGGTATTATGGGCAAAACCAGTTTGGCAGGCAGTATGAGGGGTAACAATGCTGAATTAATGGCTTGAACAAGCTCTGATTAAGGAGCTGAATGACTGGTTCTGACGTCAGAATGTGAGACCCTGAAAAAAAATTAACTGATTTCTCAAAGTCACACACAAACAGAACTGCAACCCTCAACTTGATCCCCTACATAAGCAACACAACATGGGCAAATTGAATCCAATCATGTTTTGACTCAACAACTCCATTTGGGGTAAATCTGAACACTGTATCCTTAAGGTGTGTGTGTTGTCATACTCACATGTGCTACTGCAAGTGACCCAGCAATCCAGCCAGTGGGCAGTTTTTGGAACTCTCTCTTGATGGCCGACTCCAGCGCATCCTGAGATATGAGCGGCCCGTCAATCAAAGGGTCGTCCTCGATGCTTTGGGTGAAATCTGTGCTTGTGTTACTCTGTACACACACAGATAAACAGGAGATTGTGCATCCACATAAACTGTCTGACTGCCAGTCAGATGTCTTCACCCCCATGTACCTTTGAACTCCAACACTTCAGTCAGGACAACAAAAGCATCTGAATGTGTATTAGTGCACCTTGAACATAATGGGTCATTTCACAAGCACCTCTGAAACAGAGCATGTTGAGTGGACTGCTGAAAGACCTTGAGAATTATCTATCGTTCAGGATCCTTGGAGAAAGGGGGACATTCACAAAGAAGGGATTGTAATCAAGCTAAATAATTTAAGCACAAAAGTGAGAATGGTCCAGCAGGAACAATCCCTCTGTTCTTTTGCTATTGGACAGTCTTCACTTTTGGCTTAAATGAGATGCTTTGCCTTTTCCAGTTTTGGCAGAACAGGGCCAATAGGATGTAAAAGGACCTAAATTATGAATCTTATATACAGACATCAGATTAAAATCAGTAAGGGTTTAGGTATGCATTTCTGTCACCACAGAGAGATAAACGTGGTTCTTAAAATGTAGACAGTGGAAACGAGTGAAAAGACCAGAAAAGAAACAGTAGCTTTATTTGAGATGAACGTTTAAGAGAGCGTAACCAATTAAAATAAAAATCATGCTTTGTAAAAAAAAAAAAAAAAATTGTTAAAGGGAGAGGCGGTTGATTAAAAGCTCAGAAGCCCAAGTTCAGCCCAAAATGACAACTTTTATACGCACCGCACACTTTGAGAGCCGTTTGGAGTCCATTGCATAACTTTTTTTTTCTTTTTACTTATAACAGACACTCTTGAAGAGAAGCGTTATAGATAAAACCGAAGAAAAGATGATACATGTTCAATATTTAGCGCAAACCTCTCAACCCACCCTCACTTGTTGTTTCCGGTATGATCGCCTCCTGAGCTCGTCAAATTAAAAGTCTTTCTCTTCGTTTTAAATTAAAGTGAAATTAGTGTGGTTTGTTTATGATTATTGCGGCACTTATTTGTATTTCTTTTTTTCAGCCTGTTCGTACAATTTACTTTATTCTAAACCGATATTCATGTTAATGCTTTCTTCCAAGTCCCAAACAAAATTATCTAAAATAACTGAAAACAGAGCTTATTAAGATTTTTAATACGCCAGTTCTTATTGTTTTAAGAGCGTAGCTTAAAACTGCATTCAAATAAGTGTCTTTACTACAGTGAAAGTAATAACAATGGGGGGGGGGGGGGGGGGGGAAGGTGTATAATATGACGCAGCTTGTCTCGCCATGTGCAGTTAACACGTCACTGTTTCGAATGATAAACTGGTCACAGAAGAAAATTTCTGGCTTTTTAAAGAGTATTTAGGAGCGTTTACAAAAACTGACTACAAACGCTGTCGAGCACGTGGCATCACGACTACACAATCCAAGTTAAGTAGGTTTCTATTAGTGGTGTGTGATACTACAAGATTTGGCATCGATCCGATACCAAGTAAACAGAGGGCCAGTATCGCAGATATCGATACCGATTTCGATACTTTTTAATAATTAAAGTGGATGCATCATCAAATAGCTAAATCTGAATGAATTTGCATGACCTTTGAGTGTTTTTGTGATTTTTTCCTTTGGATTATTAATTACTTAAAACCCAGGACAGATTTGGACAAAGTTATAAATAGAAAATACTTTATTATCATAATAACAATAACAATAGAACAATAACAAACCATTTTTCTTAAATAAAGGACACACAATTATCACTCCAAACTACAATACAAAAATAAAACAAAATTTCTCCCCTTCAGTGTACTTCTTTTCAGGCTTTGAAAATAAATAAATAAATAATAATAATAAAACAATTAGTGAAAATACAATAAATAAAGTGCAAATAACTAAACAACCCTCAAAGCCTTGAGTTCAAAGAAATATTCCCAGAAGCCCCCCTGTCGGGGAGCTGGGGTCTGGGGATTTCTCTCCTCTTTTCTCCGTTTCTGTAGCTCGGTGTTTCCTTTCTTATGATATTGCATATGCTTATATAAATTTGTAGTGTTTCCATTGTATCTTACAGCCTTTTTACAAATTAGACAACTCACTGTTGTTTCATTTTCGGCCTGAAAATATCGCCACACGGCGCTCCTTTTCCTCTCTGCCATTCCTCTATGGTGGGGGTGTGTGTGTGTGTGTGTATGTGCTCTGCTCCGTCTCTGCTTAGCTTGTTCGCGTTTGCGTGGCGCTCCTGAGTCACGTGACAGTACAACATCAAAACACAAGACGGGGGAGGAAGAGCAGAGTGTGTCGCTCCGTGCTGTGACTGGAGAGACACTTGAAAGAATCGGCACTAAAGTATCGATCTCATCACACTGGTATCAATCAATATCAATACCAACCTCGGTATCGATATTATCGATATTTGGATCGATCCGCCCACCACCAGTTTCTATTGTCATTTCGACCATTTACACACCGTACACGGTGAAACGAACGTGCCTCTAGGACCATGGTGCAACACAAGAACAGAAACAGAAACATCACAAGACTACAAATGCACACAGGACAAAAGAGTGTGCAAGGAAAACACAAGAGCAACAAAACAGCCGGACAAGACAAGACAACATTTAGTGCATTTGTCCAATATCGTCCACGACACTTTATAGGGGTTGTAGTTCTTTTAATTTCTAAAAAATTAAATTCCTGTTGGATAACGCAGCTTTTTTTTTCTAAACTTCTGCACAGTTGAATCACTAAGATTCATTCAGACTTGTTTGAAATGTGTAGAGAATACCTATTTACAGTGGTGGTAGGAAAAAAGCCATTTACTGTCCAAAACGACCAGTAAACTGTCATTTTGTGTCATATATGTTGATAATGCTGATGATTGTAAAATAGTGTTAATCCGGGAAGAAAATACGTTTTCCTTGGGTACAATTATGTCTCTCAAGGTCATGCGTGTGGAAAATGTATGTCTTTGAAAATTACGTTTAACAACAAAAGCAATTATCTCGAAAGAGATAAGATAAACCTTTATTAGTCCCACAAGTGGGAAGTTTGCATTGTTATGGCAGAAAGTGGACAGTACAAACGTAAGACCAGCACAAAACAATAGAATAAAAGCTGTACAACACAAAGTATATTAAAAAGTATACTATACAAATAATACAAAAATATAAATATAGATATTTGTGTGTAAACTATCGTAAAACAATGGCTCAGGCATCTGGCAACGTGTTTTTAACCAGTTCATGTAATGACTGTTCGGACATTAAATTCAGACGTGTGGTTCCATACCCATCACTACAACTGTGCACGGTTTTCTGAATGGTTGAATCAAGTAGAAAATGTTAAAGTATGCTGGAGTGATTCGAACCGCCAAGCGGCGCTGTTCTCCTGCTCAGTTCTGCGGACCTTCGGCGTATCGGCAGCAGCAACTATGGCGGCGACATGTGTGTGGAAACCGTGTGAAGAGACCGAAGAAGACGACGCTGTTATCGGTAACTTTAGGTTCAGATACTTTTAAAATTTTTTGGATCTGACAGTGGATGTGCGTGTGAGTGAACATTGGGGCAAACCCCACATCACACCACTGTTTTCTGACACCCACGTGGGTTGAGCATTGCAGTAAGTGGTGCTTCAGCTTGAAGATTCTTTTGCATTAGTTTGAACCAGAGATTTAACAAAATCTCTAAATCGATCTTAAACGAACGATCGAGTGAATCCAGTCGTCATATTGTTTCTGTGCTCCTAATGGCCCTGTCTTTGCAGTCAGGTTCTCCAATGGACACGTGAAAGAGACTGACCAACTGGACTTCAGGCTCTTCAAACACGTCGATGGAGCCAACCCGAGGAAGAAGAGCCGGAGGATTGTGGTAATAAATGGTTAAGAGAATATATAAGGATATGCCGAATTCTTACTGACTGAATGAATGTACTGGATGTACATGATGTCCAAATGTACATCCAACTCTTTTCAGTGAATTGAGCAGCGTTAAGGTCCACACACAGCTGATCTGCCAAATTATTTAAATAATTTAATATTGGGTAGGTAAAGTTGCAAGGTAGGGCCTCCTAGTTTGTCCATCACATCCCACAGATTCACAATCAGGTTAAGATATGGGGAATTTGAAGGCTAAGTCTAGGTTGAACTGTCACGTTCCTGAGATGACTACTAAACAGTTTTTGCAGTGTGGCAAGGGTACATTATCTTATTAAGAACAATTTTTGTACTGTTGTAAGGGTGCATTATTGTATTAAAGGAGGCCTGTACCATGAAGGAGTGTACTTGGTCTGTAACAATGTTTGGACCACTGCCCAGGTAATCACACTGCCTCCAACAACTTCCCTTATCCCATAGTGCATCCTGGTGCCATCTGTTCCACATGCACATGCACCAAGCCATCATGGCCGACTCAGTATGGCCACTCTGATCAGTCTGCAGCTACACAGCACCATATGCAGAAAGCTGTGATGCATTGTCTCATCTGGCACCTTTTTATCATATCCAGAATTGACAAGATAACCAGTGCTATTTGCTTCACTTGTCAGTGATTTAATGTTGTGGCTGATTGATGCATAATCTCCAGGAAGCTGCGTTCCCTGCCATGATACAGCTCCACCCAGTACTTCTGGAATGAGATGCAAGAGTGTTGTGGTCCAGTACCTGACCTCAATAATGCTCAAATTGCTGAATGAAATCAAATCCTCACAGCAATGTTTCAACATCTCGTGTAAAGTCTTCCCAGAAGAATGGAAGCTGTTACTGCAGCAGTGAGGGGGAAACCCCAATTTTTTGGATCAGCAGGAACATTTTTATTTTATTTGTGTTCTAGATTGCAGAGTCAGAAAGATTGGCCTATGTTGGGAGAAACTTTGGGCCCGGTTCCTTACAGTGCAACAACTTCTGCAGGTATGTTGGGTTACACCAGGGACTCCCGAGCCCATTCCTGAAGATTTTGGAGATCTACCACCCAGTTCAGTTCTGGCACACACCCAAAGGCCTGTCTCAAAAGGCAGGCCTCTTTTGCAAACAGCACACAAGGCCGAGAGACCTCAAAGCATTTGGGACACCCAGGCATGATGCACAGGCTATTCCTGCATTTTCTTGTCTCCAGTAGCACAATCCAGATTATAACCATAGAGCAGCTCACTGACAAACTAACAAACACATCCAAATATGAATTTCTCTGTTTGGTGAAACAGTTGTACAACCCTTCACTCTTACAGAAAGGAATTTTGGTTAAGAGGCCACTGCTAAACCTGCTTCAATGCGGTTTTTTTTGGGGGGGGTTTTGTGCTGACCAATCAGATCAAAAGGGACACAATCAGTGATGGCTGTAATGCATGGGTAGCTTGCTGCAGTCACTGAGAACCCTGAATTGTATGATCTTTTTTCAGTTTAGCTTGTTTTTGCATCATACTTAATAGTTGGCCATCTCCTAAAGTGAAAATGACAGCTTCTAAGCTCCAGCGAAGCAATGTAAAGCTGAGTGACTACTTTTATTTCTGGTTATAAGAACTGCTACTTAATATTAGCTGTGTTCCAGTTGGGCTGTCTTTGTAGAATGCCATGTTGTTGAAGGTTTTCAATCAGAAGGACTCTTTGAATACAGATGTTAAAAGACACAGCAAAGAATGTTCAAGAGAAGTGCCAGTAGATTCTTTAGTTGTTTCTTTAGTTGTGTATGTGTTTAAGAGGGTGTAAATTGAATGCAGGGTGTAAAGTGAAGCTGCTCAGTATTAGCTTGCAGAAGAGCATCTAATGACAAACACATGGATGTTTAACCTTGAGTTTAGCTTACTGTCATTTACATCCGATGTATTTTTCTCTGATTTCTCCTTTCTGATGACAAAGTGGCCCCAGTAGACTGGCCTCATTTTAAATTATGAGTACACATTTGGGGTCTTCATAAGACATTTTTGTGGGGAAAAAAGCCATGCAGTGCACCTTGTGTTTTTCTGCCTTCAGATCAAAGTAGTACAAATCCTGATTATGTTGGAGTGGGCCTTAAAATGCTACAGCTAATTTTCTGATGGAATTGTTATTATACATAGGTATTTTGTGGGAGTCTTGGACAAAGGAACAATGGAGATGAAGGTCGAAAGTGCACAGCTTTTCAATCTGCAACCCATCATACCAGGTACACACCCACACTCATCACTGGGTAAGCAGTTGTGGTGATTTTTTAAAAATACATAATGGTCAAATTTTATGATGAATGGACCGACTACTGCACCACAAGCACATGTTAAAGATTTTAGTGGAAAGGACAGCAAAATACTGTTCAGTTTTATCTGATATTCCCAGGGGAGACTGCAGTAACTGCTGATAAAAATGAGACCAAATCCTACAGAGAGAAGGTGAGTCTATATATTTTTTTAATGTTTAAACACAATTTATAAGGACAAGAAAGAGCTGATGGGAAAGAATGTATTTAAATATCTTATCTTGGGTCACGTGTTGTTGCAGTATTAGCCCTGATGAGGTTTGTGGGTTATGTTTGTTGAAGGTGGATGCTCTCATTGAGGCGTTTGGCACAACTAAACAGAAGCGTGCTTTGAGCTCTAGACGACTGAATGAGGTTGGAAATGAGACGCTACAGAGGGCTGTGGCCCGTGCCGCCGGCACTGTGATAGACCAGAAAGGCCTGGAAGGTGAACGTACACATACACATTTCTGTTATGAACTAATTTAGGCCAAAGATGTCTAAAAATGTCTTACATTTTACTTGTAGAGGCATTAAATTTAACTCAGCCTAATGTACAAGGAAATTGTTCAAGTTGGAGTCCATTAGCCATTGAGTGTCCGTCAGGGAGATTGGTGGGCCTTTTGAGACAAAGCTCTTCCTCCTTCAGTGATTTTTACAGTTCAAGCTTAAACCCATGATTAAGTAGTGTTTGGCAGTGAGATGACCAGGTTAGCTACCAATCTAACCCTAGAGTCGGTATCCGTCTGTGTGAAGGTTCTCTTTCAATAACACTTCTTTTTCTTTCTTTGTTTCTGTTTCAGCTCTGAAGCAGGAGGTAGCAGATTCAGAAGCTCAGACGGAGGTCCCTCTTTTCCTCCCACCTTGTAACAAAAATGCAGTTAAGCGTGAGGATGTTTACCCCTTCGACAGCCGTATCCTTCTTGTGACAAATCGCTGTCTACTTTGGCTGTAGGTGTGTTGGATGATTCCTTAACTTCATAGTTGTGGGGTTTTGACTAGGAGACTAAAGCTGCTGTAACCAATATTTAGTAGTTCTTAAACTTCATTAGGCTTGTGCTGAGTTTTGACAGTCCTTGTCAACTCAAGTATGTTGGTGGTATTATTATTATTATTATTATTATTATTATTGTTATTATTATTATGTAGGGTTACAAAAGCAGGAAAATGGATAAGTAGATTACTATTTATGATTTTGTCAGGGATTTTGTTGGGAGTCACTGGTTGTTCTCAAGGTCACTGGAATAGGAATTGCAGTGTAGAACCCAGAAAATGGGTGATTCTGTGTTTGCTGCTTCGGACTGCTGGCTCTAAGCTCCTTAACATCATCTTAGTCTTGTCTCCAGTTGAGTTTGAGTCACTCAAGCAGGTTGGAGAAAAGATGGCTGGACTGAGCTCTGAAGACCTTCTGAATATGAGAAAGGACAGCAGGTGAGAAAAGATTGATTACACCTCTAATAAATAATTGATATGAAATGATACAGAAAGTATAAACTGTTAAAGTGTAGGTCCTATCCAGAGCCTTAACCTGTGGTCCCATGGAAACTGCTTGTGTGTGTTCTACAGTCCAGAGACATTGCTGAGGCATTTGGAGTTTTTGCCCCAAGAAACTGAAGCCCGAAACAGACAGGCTCGTTGTGCCTGGTACCTGCTTCTCCTCATCAAACTCGCCCAGCAGAAAAAACTTAGCCGCAACCGTGAGCATTGAGAGTTATGGTTTATTATGTTTGCGTTGGAATGCTCCTCAGCTTTATATTAGTTTGTAAAGATTATATTCTTGCTTTCTGTATTTCTCTGGGTTTTCACTTGTAGAGGTCCTAGTAGATGGCTGTCCACGAATCATCCTCAACAAAGTGCAGAAGACCTTCACAGTGGAGAGTTTTTCTAACGGACGGTGTGTAATTTCTTGCTATTCAAGATGGGTTTGTTTTTTTTGAGGTTTCTGTAATATTAGTTTCACGTGAAGGCCATAAATGGCCTTCTGTGAGTGGCTGTATTTATATCCCTCAGTAAAGGCTATTACGCACCAAACATAACACAAATAAATGCAAAATATTTTATCCACAAATTTAGTTATTGCCAGTTCCAGACACTAGCTATCGCACCATATTGCCAACACTGGAGGGGGGTGGAGGCTAGCAGATGCTTCTTCCAAGTCATATGAAGCACCACCACATTCTTTGGAACTGGTGTTAACAGATCATTGAACAGTTCAGCATGCTTGGAAGAGAACACCAACTGCCAATTCTGTTACATCAGCTAACATTGCAAGTGATTGCAGAAGAGCGAGGCTAACTGCGCTGTCTTGGACTCCCAGCCTTGAATGGCTGTGGCATCACTTGTGATCTCCCAATGATAGAATGAGGTGTACTACCTTAGGCTGTTTTTCAGCAAAAATATACACACCAGACATGCTTTGATTTGATGAAAAATTGTTTGGTGTTTAGATATGAGTTATACGTGCATTTGAAATGAACTGCCAAAATATCACAGTAGACATTCCATTTTTCCACCTCCTCTGGTAAAAACAGTACAACTTAAACATTTCTATAGACATACCAGACATCTTAGCTTTTCTTAACTAATGCTTTATAATGATGATATAATGATGATTCTCTCACTTCTACCTCCTCCATTCCCAGACTAAAGAGTACAGTGCCATCTTCCATGCTAGTAAAGTTAGCCTCCCACTGCTTGACTCTGCTGCTGCACATGGGTGACCAGACAGCAAACCTCACACTCCTACACAGAGACCTGAATATTAGTGAAAACAAGTATGTCGCTCTCTCTCACACACACATGGTAATTAATTATTCCAATAGGAAAAGAAATGTCCTTTCTTTCTTGTTTTCTTCATTAACGTGATTATCATTTCAGTTGTATTTCCGCTAATGCTTTTGAAAGCCTCACAAGCAACACAGAAGAGCCAGCAGCTGCCATTACTTACAACTAGCAATGGCTAACAGCCAGATCACTTCCTTGTTAAAGATAAAGTAAAACTTTCCTAAGACCTCATCCGCCACACCGATAAGCTGTGCTAGATAGCTAATGTTAAAATACGTACAGGCACTATGTTCAATCTTTATGGCTTAGGCCCATGCCTTCCTCTTTGCATTTGTATACATAAAAAGCACCAAACAGTAGAACTTTTTAATTTTTACAGATTCAAGATGTCTTCAAGCACTGAAAGACTGATTATCCCATGATTGTTTGCATTTTAGAAAAACTGGACTTTTTTTGGTTGGTTTTTGCTGGATCCCAGGCCATGTTGGCCTTGTTGGTAATGAGAAAGCAGATAGTGCTGCCAAGAGAGCCCTTAATCCAGCCCGTAATTCAGAAGTGCATGTCAAGTCCCTGTTTCAGATCTCAGACCTGTGTTGGTGTCCTATATCTGCAGTAAGTGGCAAACTGAATGGGATGAATGTATTAATAACATATTGCATGAAATTAACCCTGCTGCTAATAAGAGACAATGGTTTTCTTTTCAAACTAGACATGATCAAATAGTCTATACAAGATGTCATATTGGTCATTCTATTCTTACTCATGGTTTTTTATTAAAAGGTGAAGAACTCCCGTCATGCCAATTTTGTAGTATGGCCTTGTCAGTGAAACCTATTTTACTTTGTTCTGCTCTGAGTAACGCAAGGCAATGATTTTACTGACAAAGTAGCCTGGAAGATGTCTTTAGTAAGGTACCATCACAAAGTTTGAGTTTATCATCAAATATTGATTTAAATAATATTATTATTGATTTAAATAATAATATTAATAATAATATTATTTGTTTAAGTCTCTTGTTTTCAAATAATTTGTTGTTTAATGTGCCTTTTTGCCATGACATAACCATTGTTGCTGATATGGTATTAAATTTAAACTACTACTACTGCTACAATATGTACAAGCAAAAGTTTAACTGCTACTTTAAACAAGCAAAGGCAAGGCCTTCAGCATGCAAATTGCCTCTCCCATTCCATTGTGCCTCATGTAAGGAAGAAAATGTATGTTTTTACTACTTAATGCTTTAGGCATGCACGGTTTAGGCCTGCAGTAAATGTAGATCAGTGATGTGCATCATGCTGCAGAAATTATATATAAAGTAATATCTGTTCATAGGATGCTGGAGGTGGCAAAGGCTATGGGGCTCAAGCTCTCCCGCCAGGCCACCCTAAGCTCAGAGGAGACAGGCCTACGTGATGAACACAGAATTGCCTCTCTGGAGCTCCCACTGGTCAACTACGAACGCCGCCTTGAGAGAAGGAAACGCAAGAAGATGAAATGAATGCACTGTAGCAGCTGTCTGTTTCAAACCAATGTGGACATTTGAAGTTAATGAGAACTTGCCTTTTTCCACTGAAGTGTGGTTAGACAAACCAAGTTCATGCTTTGCTTCCTTAGAGTTCAATTCGAATGAGAAAGCTAATTTCATACTATCTTACACATCAGCAGCACTAATCATCCATTAGCATGATGCAAGTGGCCTTTTGGAAAAATCACAGTTCCCTTCAGAAGTAAACACCACTGTGCCCCCATAAAATGTGAGGCTGTTTTCAGGCAAAACACTGCTTTGCATCTAAAGAAGTCAATTTCTTCAAATAAATTATGTGCGAAAACAGGAGCAAGATTTTTTTTCTTCATTTGTCTGTAACTCGCTCTGACCAAATCCAGAGTACGTAGAAGATCCTGACTCAGACCCACTCATAATGTCTGTAGTGCTAATCTGACTTTTTATATGTCATTTTATAACTGAACTCATAAGACTAGGAGACACCTGTTTATGCAAAGTGCAGTATCAACAAAAGATTATTGGAACTAGAAACTGGAGAAAGTGGTTCGGGGTTTAGTTTATCTGCTACTGTTGGCATTAACTACACGTTTGTAGCTTTAGCTGCATATTAGCAAAGATGTTCTTGTAGTTCTAGTTCAATGCTGAAGACTGAAGTGCAAGCCAGTCTTTTTGTGGTTGGTTATATAAATTGACTTTTAACTACAAGGGGAATGAAGAATTTGGAGTGTGACTTTTAATTTCTTAAGGATGTAGAACAAGATTAATAGGTTGCCTAGAGAACTTTTGTCTGGAATGGGTTTCAGTGAGAGGTGTACTAAACAGCTAGATGTATTGGTTAGTAAGCTAACTGGTTTAATTTTAGATCATCTGAGCTTAACCTGGCACAAAGTTGTTCTGAACATTGTTCATAGACATTGTTCATTGTCTATATCATTATATTGAAATTGTGGCCTCTCCAACTGAAATTTCATTGTGCCTCACGAGATTTTTTTTTTTACTTTTTAGCTGTATATTTAATGATAATTATATCCATTATATAATGACCAAAAACAGTGGTGTTCCTATTGCCAAGCGATTTGTAGTTTTAACTCTATTTCATGCATTTTACTTATTTTGTGCAGGTGACGAAAGTTACCCACATTAAATGTTATTGTCTCGTGCAAATGTTAATGAATGGTATGATTTATTAAATATTTTTGGATTTTAAGCGGATAAAATGAACAAAGCAAGCTATTAATTTATAAGATATTCTTTTAGTATCAAGTACCATTAAGGAAGACTTCACCCAAGGCCTTAGTTAGCTTTAGAAGTGGATGATGTGTCAAAAATGTAATATCACAAGACATTTTCATGTTACACTGTATGTATCCCAGTAGGCACTATTTGTCAGAACTTTGTGACAGCACTGTTTAATGGTTTTCAATCTTGAATTTGAAGGGTAAGACTTCATCAAATGTAAAAACTTTGCTTCGACATTGAAAGCTGTCCCAATATTACTTTTCTGCATTGCCCTGATGATCAAATGCTAATGTCGCATAAGCAACAAACTATCACTTAATTAAAGCCACATTAATATTACAGCAACACTGAATATTACAACATGGCAACAACATTATGGCTTCATTTGTTCTAAGCATACCATCTGTTTAGATTTCACTCAAGTGTAGGCACCTACATTGTTTACTCAAACTCCTTATGTATTTCATACACATCTCAATTATAATTTTCCCCCCTTAAATTGGTGTTTAATATTTAAGTGTTTTCTGTAGAGGATGTGTTGATTTTCACTGTGAATTTCACTGTGATTTCACTGAACTGGCATTTTCTGTTGCGTTCATTCTAAGAACAGTTTAGAAGCTCCCTCCTTTCCAAAATAACTGGAGACATATTTAGTGTATTTGTGGAACTCCTGTAAATATCACACATTTAGGGCTGGTTTCATGGGCGTGGATCAAGCCTGGTCTTGTACCAAGCAACGCTTCCAATGGTGTTTCACCATAAAAATCAAGTTTAGTCCAGGCTTAGGTCTAATCTAGATTTTTTAAAAATTAGATTAGATATATAGAACAAAGGTAAGTAAATATTTGCCTGATATACTTAAATAAAAAGATGTGAACCATTCCATACATTGCTATATTTTAGATTGTACAACGTGTAAAAAACAAAGGCATGTAGTAAAACTAGGCACATTTTCAGACATAACATATTGCGCTATTTGGGAGAAATAGAGAAAATATATAAACAGGAGTTACTGAGTAAATTAGCACAGTAAACCTTGAACATGACTGCAGTCTGTCTCCAGTCTCAATTACACCTCTGCTGCAAAAAGAGAAGGCAATTTTCTCTGCAAACAACAAGATGTTATTGCGAACATACTCTTTGATCAGCCCTTGTTTTACCATTCAAACTTGTAATCCTAAAGACCTCAAAGGTAGTGCTACTGAATAGCTCCTCTACCAGCATTCACCCATTCGCATTTACTCAGTGAGGTGTTGCCAAGTTACAATAAGGGGGAAAATCTGTGTAAAACATGCACACCATCATAAACCTCAGAGGGGCGTTATGAGGCTGAACATCACCCCATGCTGGGCTTGGACGGCGGTGCTACGAGCCGTCGCTATGGCAATGGGCCGGCAGAGGCCAGTGATGTTTTGACCGTCGCTTAGGTGTAAGAGCTGCTACAGGTGCAAGCGGGACACCAATTCCCACGGCATCCCTACCTGTTTACTATTTTCAACCTCATCTGACACTCAAGAAGACAAGTGTGCATCCATTACTTTCATATCCATTACTTTCATATTTCATATAAAAGAAAAGAGAGAGAGACATGTGAACACACCACATCAGAGTGTGAACAATTTGAAATTCTTTTTCTGCGTTTATAAGAATAAGAAACGGAGTATCACTTAAGATTCGCATATATATTAAAATATCGTTTGAGATGTTAGAATTTTAATGCTGCAGTGTTAACTTAGAGGATCCACATGAGGGTGCAGACTTCAATTATATAACAGTAGATAGTAATTATACAACAGTGAGAAGTAACTATTCAGACACTACTGTTTGTTATTTAATATACTTCCAGTGCATACATCACTTTCAAGTTTACACGTCTTTCCTCTTCTTACTTAGAAATATGAACCAAAAGTGATGCATTAATAAGCACAAAGATGTTTAAACAATATATATGAAAAAGTATGAAGACTAAAGTAGTAAAAAGTCCCACATTAAAATAAAAATAAAGTCAGTGTAAAGGTTATAAATGCTGCAAAGGTTAAAACCACTGATGTCTCCAAGCTGTGCCCACATTACTAATTTGTGGTGTCTGAATACATTTTTTCCCCCATTCGTTTAGGTTGTGATACTAAAAGTCAAAACACATTATATTGGATAAATGCACTGGAAGTATATAAAAAAAAACAAAAGTCTTTGAATACTTCTTTCCCCTCACGGTGTATTAGCTTCATAATTGCTAAATTCATTGTAGTTAAGAGTTGTAAGTACTTCAAAAACTGGCCAACTGCATTCGTCTTTTAAAACATAGAGATTGAGGATTATAGACTGTAATCTTTCACAGCGAGTGTTAATGACCCACACTGTCCACGGGTCATTCTGAATCAGTCAGCTGGATGGAACTGGAAAATAACCTTCTAATGGTAAGATATAAAGGCATACATGTTGCATTACTTGTGTCAATTTCTATTTCATTTTAGGGTATACTGGCCCTTATTCATCAAGTTCTATTTAAATCAAACTGTAAAATGATAAACATTTTAAAAACAGCTTAATTTGAAATCTTTGGTGCAAGTTTATGTTCAAACTCACGTGTGCTCAAAGTGTTTTTAAAATTGTGTGTAATATTTTATCAACCTGAAAAATGATAAATCATCAATATCATCAACAGTGTAAGTACTGATTGAAATACAAATTCTTATCAATAATTATAATAATGTGGGTGTCTCCATATTGGCATAACCATCTCTGTGAGGGTAGGATGATCACTCAGCATGACGCTTGCTAACGCAGTTGTCTGTTAGCTGACAATGTTATTTTAGCTGTAAATAATTAAGTGGTATGTAAGTCATCCCAGGCACTCCGATCTACACTTGTTCCTACCTAAGTTGGACGAATAAGGGCTACTTTGGCCCCGTTCAGATCTGGCTTTAAAATGCATGTCATGGCATCTGATCATAAGCGGAGAGTAGTACAGGTGTGATCAGAGTCTGAGTAAACTGAAACCACTACTGGCAGGTGGTCAAAGACACATATGACCACTTTTGCAATGTGAACATTAAGGCGCACTGACTCTTCCTCCACAACACTGAATGCCCGGCTACTTTGTGTAGTTGCTTTCTTCCTCTCCTCTCTCGTTTGAAATGCCATTCGCCTCGCTGTCCACTTGTGATCAGATCATTTAGGACTGACGATATTACCAGGCATGAACAAAGCAATAACTCTCCAAAGTGTATTTGTAGTGCATGTCTGGCTCTATATTCACAGCTTGGCTCAGGTTTACTCAATGCAAAATGGGTAGTAGGAGGTGTAAAAAGTCTAAAGAGGTGCCTTCTGGACAGGCCAAGGTTAAAGATGGGAGTTCACCAAGTTCATGATGATTTTTACACCTTTTTCATATAAATTTAATGGAACTAAATATTTACAGTATGGAACAAAATATAACAGTAATGGCAAAAGAGTGTTTCACTGGGATGCAAAGAAAAACTAAACAGTGCTGGGAGTCACGAGGGCTGCCGTGCTGAATGTTGGTGGTATAGTGCACACCTTCTTTCGGTTTCGGATTGTCACAGCGCATGTGGTGTGCCGTGGCCTTAATACAGCCTTTGTACTGATCCGCCGAACTACATATGATGCATACATTTCTGTAAAATAAAAAAAACTGAAGACCAGTTAATTAGTACAGTGTGATATCTGCATACCTGTTGCTTTACACTTAAAGAAACCGTTTGGAAACAAATCAGACTTATACAGTTTCCCCCTTCTCCCAAATTGTGTCCATCAGCCAAGATGTCTTTTGTCTAAAGTTTGCGTTTTTAGTCTTGTAGTGGCACTACAAGCAACGGTAGCTTATTAGGGATGGGTATCGAAAACTGGTACTAAATCAGTTCCTGACGGGTCAATACTGAAATATCAGTATGCTCCTGGACAAACGGTGCTGTTATCGTTAGTCATGCAGTAGTAATGCATTCTAACATAGCTGGCATTTTCTGATGGTTGATGCTAGATTGGATCAATAGGAAGATGGAAGCAATGCTCTGCTCATCACCACCACCAGACATTTATGATTGCTCATCCCTCATTATATATATACACATAAATCAATGTAGCTTGTTATTTCTCCAAAAAAAGTAATAATAGTATATAGTATGTTGAATCTTTTCACACTAATTCATGTGATTTTTTTTTTCCACTTTTTGCAGATTATCGATTAGTATGAATATCTGTATCAGTAAAATACCCATCCCTGGTGCTTATAGCCTCCAGTTAGCATTGTGCAGACTGCCTGAGTGTCATACAGTGTCAGAAGCTCCACCAAGCAAGTCTATCTAATGTGTAGAATATGAACTACACTAGCGTTACAGCAAAACTAAATAAAGCAGACATGTCCTGATTGATTACATTTGGAGTAAGGAGAAAGTTGTCATTTTTTTCCTGTCAAACTACTACTTTAGCGACTGATGTGCTCATCCAGTCCTACAGGAGGCAAAAGTCACTTCCAGCGTTCTCAAAGTTTCAAGTTAATAAAAAGTGGAATCTGGATTTGGACACTGCCCTTAAGTGCTTTAGGTCAAGAACATCAAATGTGAACTTGTCCTCCTGTTTGAGGTGGTGGTCCAAAGGTGACTTCAGTTTTAGATAAATGAAGATGAAGCGTCTACCCTCAAAGTATGGAGCAGAAGATGCTGCCATTGTTATGGCAACCACTCTCCACAGTGGCGGTGATTCTGCTAGTCAGGCTGATGGCCAGATGGGCAGGGTGTGCTGAAGGGGTGATGCTGGCCGGACTGTTGCCAAGGGGGCGAGGGGGTGGGTTTTCCAGAGCCCAGGGAGAGTTTGGTCTAAGGGAGAAAATGGGCAATTGAGATGAAAATTTTCAAATAATTTGCTGGAGTGTAGTAAAAATGTAGATGAATGTTACAGAACAGTGACAAGTTTTAATACATTTTATATCTTTAAATTATGTTATGTTATTCTATGACATATCCATTTTAATTTATGTCTTTGATGAATCGGCTTAGTGATTACTTTGCCATTTGAATGATAAACAGCTAAAAAGCTGTGATTCCTCACTGAAAGAGGAAACCTACACCAACATGACCTTACTAATGTACATGTTTGTAGTTCGTAGAAATTTACAAATTTCATGATGCAAAACAGTTTGCTGTTATAAACTGCATATATATGATTATTCAAATATGCATCAAAACGAATTGCTAGATTATTTGATTGCTAATGTAGCAGTTGTAGCTGTAATGTAAATACAGTGCTATTTTGGAAATATCAAACCGCATACATTTGATCGCCTTGCTATGAAGTCACTCAAATCGCACTAAAATATTTTCAGTATGTGCTTTTACTAATAGGAAAAATGGTCAAATCATTAACACAAAACATGTGCTTTATATCAAGACACTTTGATGAACAAAGAGTGTTGCAAACTATATCCAACAACTATATAACTTTATCCACTCACTTGTGTGTAAGCAAAGTGTTGCTGAGTACAATGCATTCTTGATTGAGCATGTCAGTGTATATGGGTGGTTTATTATTGGCTGGGAAACCCTGATACACCAAGTTTTCCTGAACAACACCTCGAACCTGTTCCCTAACAGAGATAGCGCAACCACCCAAGGACTGTACACGATTCCTCAGCACCTGCAGGAAATACACAAACACATAACTGTGGGTGTTTTTGAGGGTATCCGAATTACCTTTAAATGAAATGTACACAATTCCCTCCTTACCCTTAGTGCATAGCTAACAAGCCATTAGTATTATGCAAACTGCACATCACACTTTGGCTTCAAATGCAAATGAGTTGTATAGATAATATATTACCGGGACATACAGCATCAGGGGTGGAGTGACTACTTTTTACTTCATGTATGAGTTTACTGGGTGGTCCATAAGTGCAGTAGAACAATCAAAAATTGTTCAATTAACAGCACAGTGGTTTTTAGTAACTTTGCAGCGTTCATATAGAATTGCATTTTTGGGAGGTGTGAGTTTATGATTTTTATAGCTTGCATTTTGCGAACAGGTTTACACAGGCTTACATTATTTGTAAGCTACGTTAGCCTCTTGGCTCCAGTGCAAAAGTAAGGAAGAAAATGGCAAACACCCAACATTTCTTGGCTGATCGACTACTTTCTAAGTAGGGGAGGGTGGAGGGTTGTGTAAATGAGATCTTCCACTAAAACTCCTTCTGGATTGTTAATATGGAACAAACCTTCACATCTGCGCTTTCTATGACTCGTATCCCGATAGCGCCGTTTCCAATTACATCATTCTCCACAATCTGCCCGTCACCCCGGAAACAAATGCCATGGCAAGCATTGCCATAGATGCCATTCCCGCGTAGCTCCACCCGGCACTCTCTGTCCACAGTTACGCCTGCCCTGCTGTTGCTATGGACGCAGTTCCCGACAACCCGGGTCAGCTGAGAGCTCTGAATGATGGACATGCCAGCTGCCCGATTGCTGGCCACCATATTGCCCACCACGTTAAGAGCTTCGCTGCTCTTCACATACACTCCTATTGCTGCAGAGAAAGAGAGTGTGTAAGATGAGATAAGATAAGATAAGATAAACCTTTATTAGTCCCACAAGTGGGAAATTTGCATTGTTACGGCAGAAAGAAGAAAGTTAGGAGCAGCAAAACAACAGATTAAAAGCTATACAACAAAACAAGATAAAATAAAAAGTACACGTATAAGCAAGAGAGAATAATGCTCAGAGAGGCAGAGTGTGTAGGAAAGCTGTAACAGGCAGCATGCAGTATTCTCTCTGGAACAAATCATAATGGCTGTAGAAATCAAAAAAGCAAGATGCATCAAGAATCATTCTATTATTTCATCTTGGTAGCCTGACACATCAAACTGAATAATGAGGTGCCTAGAACTCCCCACATTTTCTGCTGAGCAGATTATTTATTTTGGGGCGGTGGAGAGTCAGGGGTCCATCTAGCTGTCAAATTTAATTCAAGCCAATAACTGAAATGTCACAATAAATGAGACAAATTAGGTTGTCAGTTCTGTACAGGATATGAAAATAAAGATATAAACACTGGCAAATATAATGACTCAGGAAGTATCTTAATTGGCAGAAATTAATTAACTTCTTTGTGTTTACTGTCTGATATCATTGCTATGTTTTTTGCGGTAAAATAAAGACACACTTCAGTGCCTTCATGTTTTGTCACTCAAGCAAAGAAAAAATGGAAACACTTGATCACTTGACATAAAACCTATTAAATACTCTAAGAGTGTTTAATCTAATAGAGTGGCCTGTAAATGCACCAGTCTTTAAAAACCTTAGCAATGGGGTCTCAATGATGCACTGAACAACCACCACCATCTTCATGTTACTGAAAACGGTTCATCACACAAATAATATCTGGACAGCAGATATTTCCAGTGCCCCTTTCCACTGTTGGATAGATTCGAGGGTACCTAATAAATTAGGCTGCAACAGTTGGGCTGCTGTCAGCAACTGTAATTCTGATAAATTGGCCAGTGAGGTCAGGTAAAAGGTGGATCAGTCTGATAACTGTCACCCTGGGGTAGGGATTTTGGAGGCATTTGAGATTCATTCAGTAAGTGAGAGAAACAGTGAGAGTAACAGTGTGAGCATGACAGGGCGAGAGATTATATTTGTGAGTGTTTCTAACCTCCGTTGTGGTTCATGCAGTTGTTCTCCACCAAGGCTACTGTGATTGGCCGGCGAGAAGAGTAACGCTCATCCTCACTGTCCATGTCGCTTTCCCAGACCAGCAGCTCACCTTCCTCATGGAAGTTCTCCTGACCTCCTCTCTCCCCTCCTCCTTGTCCCCTCTCTCGCTCCTGCACTGGCCGGTAGCCCTCACTACTTCCCGAAGATTCCGGGTCTTTCCGGCAAAATACAGCCAGTCCATACATGCGGTTATGGGTGATGTAGTTTCCTATTAGCTGAGGGAGGCTTGATGACATCACCCACACACCACAGCCTCTATTTCCTACCACAGCCAAAGTAAGAGGTCCAAGACTTACATTAAGGTCGCAATGTCATATTTAAAGGAACAGTTGGACAAAAAAATATTTAAACAACTATTTCCTTACCCCAAATGTATTTAATTAGCTAAAGTATCTTTCTAGGTGTCTAAAGTTTCCACTAGAGCATTGAGGTTAATGTTATTAAGTAATGGATGCTTAGCATTGTGTAGGCTTGCTTATGTGATTTCTCATATAGTATACAGCCAATATTGTAGTTTAAATGGAAAAACTAAATAAACTTGAGACACTCAAGTTTGGCTAATCGTTTGGGGGTTATTTGATCTATTACTGTACAATTCTTTAATTCTTTAGTCAAGAACTGTCATTCCCAAGGAGACAATGCCATAATAAAAAGGTGCTCACCGTAGATGTGGTTGCCCTCAATGAGGCCCCTCCCTCTCTCTCCCACCACCACGCCGTCTGAGTAGCCATGACAGATGAAGTTATTGCGCAGTATGGGATCGCCCCCACGGCGAATATCTGCACCACCCCACTGATTCTGTCTGATCACATTTTCTATTAGTTTAAGAGACATAAGTGTCAGAGAGATAAAAGAAGCAGACAGGTAGTAGGAAAGGACAAAGAGACAACACAGAGAGAAAAAGAGCAACAGAGAACATCAGATGAATGTCCTAAAGCAGAGGTACCCAAACATTTTTGTATTTGGTGGCCAAACTGTGATATTTGTGATAGTCAGAGGGCAACAGAATGGTGAGGTAGTGCTTTGTTAGTCTTCTGTTTTCACTCATAGCCATTATATGTGTATGTTTTTAAATCAAAGCTCCACAAAGTAGGGCCTATGAATGTTTTAATTTGAATTTCACACATCTGTCTAGTATGTATAAAAATAGAAATACACGCTGTGTCATTGCATATGGGAACAAGTGGATAGTTTACTTGCTGGTGGTTCAAGAAAAACATCTTTGCAGGCCCACAGGCCTCTTAGGGTAGCCCTATCTTGCAGGAGTCCTGCAGCATTTTCAGAATGATCTCTAACTATGTCTAACTAGTCAACTTGTGAATTCTTCAGTCAAAGGTGTTTATAAGTTAAGCTGCAAATATACTATTTGTACAATTGTACCAGTATAGAAGTGTGGGTGGGGTTTTCACAGATTAATTCTTCACATTATATAGTAAAGCATCTCAAATATTTTTTAATCCAGCAACTGCGCAATGGCTTCTATTATAGGTGCATTTTGAGGAATCAGGTTTTTAGAGAAACATGTCAAAGTTACATGGTAGAAAGAGATCAGGTTAAATATGCTGGAGTCAGCTTCAAAGTTTGGATTGCATTACTCAGCTACAGGAATATATGATATGCTTATATGATCACCCTGTTACAGAAAAATATCCTATTATGGCCATACACACCAGTAATCAGCCCTCTTCCATTCTCATTAACAGCTATGCCAGCAGCGAGACCCTGGAATATATGATTCCCACTGACAGACAGGAAGAAAGAGGGAAAGGGAAATTAGTATTCATTGTGGATTTATGAGTACCTGAATATGAACATAGTCCTAAGGCTTGACACATTAAGGTTCTATATATTTGTCGGCATCAGAAATAAGTTAGTCGATAAAGCAACAACAATTGCTTTCAAGCTGCTTATTATATTTTATAATTAACACATGTTACATGTTCTGTTTACAGAGACTAAACTGGCAATGAGCAGATGTATAACTGGCTTTGCTTTCTTTGGGTGGGTGTGATGGCCCTCCCTGTCACTCAGAACGATGCTAGCCAGCATAGGTGTCTGTTAGCTGATATATTAGGCAGTTAGTGTTCTCTTCCAGTCAAGTTGAGTTGAGTCCTTGTGCTTGTTTAGATGTTAAGTGACAAAAAAAAATGTGTCTTCAAGGAAGCATGTGCAAGCCTTTACACTCCGTGTTTGTGGTCTCGGTAATGGGGGGAAAAAAAAGGAAAAAATGCTAAGAACGCTCTGAAACTCTGCTGTTATGGAAGATATGAAATACAATAAATGTGTTTTTACACAGATTTAAATTATAAAGTCCTTTGTACACAAACACACATACATACACCCACACACACACGCTCCTTGCTACCTGACCACCGGGTTGCCATTGAAAAGAATGTAGACTCCAGCCTCTTTGTTGCCATAGATTTGGTTGCTGCGGATGGAACCTTTCCCATTGCCCAGGACAACGATCCCAGAACGCAGGCCACTGTGGATTCTGTTACACTGTAGCCATGGAGAGTGAAAGAGAGAGACAAGAAGAGAAAGGCCAGCAACTTGTGAAAGGCAAAGAAAACAGTTTGGCCGTATACTAAAGAAGGGGTCATAAAGTCTCTCACACATGTATCTTGTTTTTCTGAGCTGTAATGAAGATTATATTCACTACTGAACCATGCTTTTAACTGATTTTCCAGTAAACAGCTGTTTGCTAAGTAAAGCTATTTTTTGATACTATTAGTTCCCTCAACGTTCCACAGCCAGCTGTTCATTGTATAGCATCACTGCTCATGTAAGACTGGAACAATGTATTACATTGACAGCATCTATTAAAATTATATCGTTAGCTAATGCAACACATTGTGCATACCTACAGTGCCCTGTAGTGCATACCTACAATGGCACCCTTTTTATTTATTTATTTATTTTTAATCCCCTGAAATGTTTACCAAATGTTGTCTTTACTTAGCAAATAAAGAAAACATAAATGCCATAAAGTCACAGGTTATTACAAATTAAATTTTATTCTGAAAATCATGTCACAATTATAAGGGCCCCCTCATTTAGTTTTCTAGTGCAATCACAGATCCTCCACCATTTTTAACCTTGGCATTGTGGGTTTTTTTTTTCTGTGGCCATGTTTATTTCCAAACAGTTTGCTGGCATGGAGGTGACATCTTATGGTGGATGCTACCAAAAAATATGATTCTGAACCTGTTGTGTTTGGGGACTTCTCTTGACAATACTCTTCATTGATAAATGTGACTGCTGACAAAATAGCCTTGCATTATCCTCCAGGCTGGTTCATGGTTGCTTTAAAGGTCTTAAACTTCATGATTGCATATGGGCATTATAAGTTAAGTAGCTTATAATTTTCTTGTAAACACACTTTTGCCTCATTGCAATGGATTATTCCCATGGTGATGGATGACTAAGGGATTTGGGCCATGTGTCACCTCATTCTTATACCCCTGTGAAACAGGAAAGTGGTAATATTTCATTTACATGTCCTTATTCAATTATTGAATAAGGGGTGCCAATAATTGTAACATACATAATTGCCAGTAATTCTTGGAGGCAATGTATTTTATTTTAGGTTTGTATTTTATTATTCTTAATTATGCTTTTCCTATCTGTTAAACACAGCAAAAACATTGAAATTATTCACTAAAATTAGCAGAAAAATGCCACATTTAAAGCTCTCTGTAGAGAATATGTACTTATTTTTACATATAAAATCTACAAAATGTCATTTGATAGATGATGTTCAAACTTTTGCATGTGACTATATAATCAGAACTCTATGGATATTGTTGATGTAATATCAAATCCTCATAGGGCAAAGCTTTCACTAAAAAACGAATGATATAGAGCATCATGGCAAACATGTAATCTGAATATGGACCTTCTAATGTCTCATCACCGATCCGACAGCACTCTGTACGGGGAAGCTGGCCTAGTGGTTAGGGAGTTGCCCTTGTGATCAGAAGGTTGTGAGTTAAAATCCCAGGGCTGCTAGAGGCACCGCTGAGGTACACTTGAGCAAGTGCTCATCAGGTGCCGTGTTCCTGGCTGCCCACTGCTTCACTTAGGTGAATGGGTTAAATGTAGAGAACTATTTCGTGCTGTTCACACTGTGTGCTGTGGTGTGTTCACATATGACAAATGGACACTTTACACTCATCAAAATAAATTAATTTTAAAAAGTATTTGCACTCCATTCCAACAGTGGTCACAAAGACTGTAATTCACATGGCATTAGCTCAGCAAGGTTGTTACTGTAGACAGTTCTGTGGGAGGTAGACGGTTACCAAGATGATGGGGTTGGCTCCTTTGCGAATGTCTAGCCCTGCTTCCCCGTTGGAGTGAATGTTGTTCTCTGCGATAAGGCCTTGAGCTGAGAGACGCAGGAAAACACCAGATCCTCGGCACCCACTCACCTCATTACGCAACATCACCAACTAGCAGAGAGAAAAAGGCCCAGTGAATGTGTTTAGCCCTTCACAACTGTATTCTGCAACTGCGGACCAGTTATGAACCCATGGTTGAAAACTGGTCTGCATGAAAGTTCTTGTTTGCTATATCATCAGTACTTTGACTGAAATACAGAGAAACACTAATCTGGAGAGATTTGGTCCGGAAGATAGTAGAGAAAGACAGATTTGTTTACATATTCTGCATAATCTGGGGCAGCTGGTGGCCTAGTGGTTAGGGAGTTGCCCCTGCAATCAGAAGGTTGTGGGTTCGAATCCCAACACTGCTAGTGTCATCACTGAGGTACCCTTGAGCAAGGTAACGGCCCCACACACTGCTCCCCGGGCGCCCCTCGTTGGTGGAAGCCCACTGCTTCACTTGGTGAATGGGTTAAATGCAGAGAAAGAATTTCACATTGTTCACACTGTGTGCTGTGCGGTATGTTCACGCATGACTATAAAGGGCCACTTTACTTTATACCGGTATTCTAAAAGCTGATCCTGCTATTAACAAACAACATATTGTGCCACCATACAGAACACAATGCAAGCTCATCCTCTCCAGAGGGGAGCAGTCTGAGCCAGTCACAGTCCTAAATAAAAGTTTAGATTTATTAGCATAGTTTTAATTTACTTTATATTTTAATTTATTACATAATTCTATAATTAATGACGTGGGTAACAATTTCTTGTGCTTGTTTGGGTGTTAACAATAAAACATGCCAATACAATGAATTGTGGGCCAATGCCAAAATGAGACATTTTTCTCCATGTACAACCATGGGTTACTTTACATCCTCCTCTTCACCTGGTCACAGGAGGTCACAGATGTGTTGCTGCTTTATGTGTAGCTGCTTTACCTTAGCATTTTGGATGCAGCGCACTGCATAGTTAAGTCCTAGGAATATGTTTGCCTCCAGCTTGGCCTGAGCATGGTTGCACAAGTGCACGCCCCCTTTGCCATCCCGCAGCAGGCAGCGACGCAGCAGGCAACCCTGCACTGAGCCGGCCAGCTCCCGTGCCTCTGCGTCCCGCTGCATCTCCGCACTCAGGCTTAGCAGCGCCGGAAATGTGGCCCAGTCCGGTAGCCTCTGCTCCGAGAGGTGCGCAAGACCATGCTGCTCGTATGACAGTGTGTAGTCCATGTTCTTCACATTCTCTCCTCGCTGTTCATCCTCATCATCGCTGGACTCATTTGACATGTCTGTGCTGTTGTCCTCGATCATGGTGCCCTCCTGGTCTGTTAGTACAGAGGGAAAGATTGATACGCTACCATGGTGGTAATCTCTGAAACAAAATCTCAGAGAGTCAGAGTTAGTTAACATCCCTGACCCACCCTCACCACCTCCCAACATTAATCTGTATTCATCGATCCTTGTCAGAAAACTAGCAGTCAAATGACAAAATGTAGTTAGGTACACCCCTACCTCCACCAAGGACCTTCTGTTTAGTCCAGCCAGTTTCCCAGTCCACTTCCTGTTTAGTCCAGTCCTCCACGGTGATAGATCCTCCAAGACATGTGTCTTTGTGATTGACCCCATCTTTTGAGTCCCATGGTCCACTTGCCATAGTGGCAGCAGTTAAGGTTTTGGCCAAAGCAGCCAGATGTTTGCAAGCCCAGTTGCGTTCTGAAACTGGAGGGCCCTCTACAGTAATTGAGGCAGAGTCACCACCAGAGAACTCACAACTGTCGATTAAGCTGATGGCCACGCACAGAAAATGGGCAGAGCTACCCTGGGCGAAAGAGCAGAAGCGAGCCTGGCAGGTGCCTGGCCCCCTGACGTGCAACTGGCAGGCCTCGAAGTTGCAGTTGTCCAACTGGACATGACCTGAGGATGTCTAACAAACAAACATAATTACTAACAACTAACAATGATATCCGTTATACCAGTGATTCTTAATACATCTACAAAGCTACTTCATTAGAGCCGTATCCATTATGTAGGAACTGCTGAAATTAAATAAACCTCCAAAATTTTGTGAACAAAAATAAGGACCTGTTCATTATATGTACACAAACATACAGACATGTTACAGTTGCAATCCAGAGATATAAATATATAATCATACGCAAAATGTGAACACCCCCAGGTCAGTTTACACAATCTGTTTATTTATAACACAATCTGTAACATTCTCTATAGGGAACTTAAATATGACATTTTCCAGCTTTTCTGCAAATTTTAGTGTACAATTTCTATTTTACTGAAAAGTGAATAAATAAATAAACAAATAATGACTAAAAATAAAAATAAATATAAAACAACCTATTATTACTTTTCCACTTTTCCAATAATTTAAATTCTGCGTGTAACAGTAAAATGTGCAGAGGACTTTTGGTGTAGGATATGTATTGTCACTTCATTGGTACAATCATTCTACAAGAGGGGGTGGGTGCCGAACAGAGTGCATAACACACAGCAGTGTTACTACCTAATTTGAAAGCTCATGAAGTGGCTTTAAAGTCTGTATCATAACTCAATCATGAAATACTTACATCTGTTTAACACAACACTATTCATTGTAGAGACTAACAAATTCCCTAAACTATCCAAAATTGCACAGAAAGACAAGCTATTTAGTTCATTTATGCATCTTTTTCAGTGCCCTGATAGGATGCTTCCATTCACATACAACTGCACTGTGTCAGTGCTTTACACTGTCCTGTACTGGCTAGAGCTTTGTTCAGCATAGCGGCAGTAACACAAAACAGCATAAAAGGCTATACAGATAACCATGTGGTCAATAATCATATGCTCCAACAACCTTTTGTCAAATATTTACACTGACTAAACAGCTAAGCGCACTTTTGTGTGTGTGCGTGAACAACAAAGCCACAGACAGTGCTCTCTAAAAACATAATAAAGTCAAAATTTCTACTTCTGTATGTAATTTATAGTCGTATGCAAAAGTTTTGGCCAAATGATATATTAGGTACACATCCTCTATAAAGAATTTCAGCTCATGTGTGTATGTTTTCATACTCACTTTATACACCACTGGTGAAAACCATGCCGGCATGAACACTAAATTACACAGTCTGGCAGTGGGGCACTGTTGATCAAAGCTGACCAGCAGCGCCACATCACCCAGCTTGCCCATGCCCACAATTTCCACGGGCACCTTCAGGGTCACTTCTGCCTGCTCCTCATAGATGCCTGGGTGAAGGAGAACCCTGTCGTACGGTCCCGCCGCCGCCAGCGCTCCCCTCAGCGTCTCGTATCCGCATCCACGCACTGCCCCCACATGCCACACCCTCCGGTCCTTCCTGCGGCGAAACAGGTGCAGGCAGGCGGATGAGTGCAGCTCGGCGCCATTCTGAATCCATGTGCGGCTGGCCAGAGAGTGCTGCCTCAGCGCCTCCCTCCACGAGGGCGGGGCTAGTTGCGGTCGCCGCGGCCAGTTGGGGTGGCGGCACTCGGGGCAGCCAAGGCATAGCTGGCGCCAGCGCGTGCTGTCCAGACTCAGCACCAGTTCCCGCCACGCCCGACACACCAGGCAGCAGCGGCCCAGGTCGGCCAGGGGAAGGTAGGCCAGGATGAGGCGCCACAGCTCCACAGGCAGACTCCCTGCCTCCATCCTCTGGCCACCACGCCTGTCCAGAAAAGGGGGTAAATCACAGCAGTTGGTACTGCGTTGCAAACTGGTGGCATATAAGCGTCCATTACTTGTTAACTTTGTTAGTAACAGAATCCTCATCCTGGAGTTCCCTAGCTCATCCTTTAAAGCGAATTACCTGTTTCTAAATGTAGTCAATCTTACAACTACCAGGTTACTCAACTACATGCCTAAGCCAAAGGCTTCCAAATGGCTGCCACTGTTTCCATTTATGTGTCGATTTTTATAGATAACAGAGTGTATTAGACCAGTAAAAAAGTTCCTTTGTGATTACTCAACCACTTAACCACAGTCTGATATAGGCATACAGTTTGCTCAGTGCTAACATGGTGGCTATACATTTAACATTAGCCTTATAGCCCCCCGTGTAACACTAAACAGGTAAATCTTCCTGATCTGAGATGAGTAACAAAAACAGGCAAATTTGACAGGCTATTTAAAGGGGATTTCCACCTATTTTTAAAGAATTCTAGCCTAATCTGAACACTTTAAGGCCTCTATACGCTCCCTCATAGAAAGCGCCGAGCTCTACGTCTCGGCTGCAGTCCGGGGAAGGGGAGGAAACGAATGATTTTGAAAAGTGCTATAATGGTTCCGGCGTCCATGGTAAAGGCGTTAAAATGAGCTGAGGTTATGAGTCAAGGCAGAGAAAACAAACCACACACTTCTACATTACCCTACTGCTTAATGTACTTCTTAATGGCAAACATTTTAATGCATTCAAGGTGGAGTGAGAAAAGCAAAGTGAGCCCCCCCTTCAATTTTGGGCAGCTGGTGGCCTAGTGGTTAGGGAGATGCCCCCGCGATCAGAAGGTCGTGGGTTCGAATCCCAGGACTGCTAGTGGCACCACTGATGTACCCTTGAGCAAGGTACCGTCCCCACACACTGCTCCCCGGGCGCTGTGTTCCTGGCTGCCGGCTGCTTCACTTGGTGAATGGGTTACATGCAGAGAAAGAATTTTGTGCTGTTCACATATGACAACTGGGTACTTTACAGAGGCGTTTACTGCTGTTTACACAGTAGCGTGCAGTTTGGGACGCAGCCTAAACGATTAGTAGTATGCAGCGGATACATACGACCAGAATGGGGACACAGTATCCCAGTGCACTGCTGCCTTAGGATGGTTTGACCTATTCCGAATATTTTATAAGCTTGTCTATGGATATTGGGGGTTATTTATGCACGCTATTCTTCTAGCAGTTTGTTGCGGGTCAGGGAAGTGTATTTTTCGCATTTGTTTTGGTATATTCCACCCGTGTACTGTTGTATTTACAATATAGTCGTGTACTGTTGTATTTACACTGACTACAGAATCAGCCTGATACTGCAGCGTTGCAACATACACACATTATCGTGAAACCGCCCAGTAAATCTACAAATAAAAGCGCCAAGGCTTCCAGCACATTACTGAAACCAGCTCTCTTCAACAGAGCCCAAAATAATGGCGTGCAGCAAGGAAAACAGGGAGCGTTTAAAGGAAAAGTACAACTTTGCAGCTCCTTAATTAGCTTCTCGCAGCACAGCCGAGTCAACGTTTGGCCATAGCCGGTTGATATTCCCACATTCGGCTAAAGCAGCCGGGCGAAGCGCAGCCTACCTTCACTGACGCCGATCACGGCTTCATCGTGAGCGAGCAGAGCAGCGACGGAATCCTGGATTTAGGCTGGTGATGGAGGAAGGATGTTTTCCACTCGCCGTTTTCCATCCCGTCCCCGAGGCGTGGACGCGGGAGGAGCGTGTCGAGGGTCCCCGAGGCTGCGTTCACATACGCAGAGACCTGATACGATTTGTTTGCTCCTTTCCTTTTTTTATTTAAACAAATCACATACCACACTCACATTTTCTGCCCTAAAGCTGTTAAACTTTAATCAGACAGATTTTGTGGACACAAAGTCTGACCTTTTTTTCCAGATGTGGTGGTAGGATATGTTACTGTAGCTTGCTTACTTACTTTATTACTTACTTATTTACTTACTTACTTACTCAGTCACACTCGAACACACGTAATGTTTTTACGTAAGCATATATTTATTTTTTATTTTTATTATAAAATTTATTTTTTACATATATTTTTAGAAAGGGTCACTCCATATTTTTTATTTATTTGTTTAATGCAAACTGGACACTGTAGTAAAAGAGCAGTAAAACATTCTGAAACCAGGTTAAAATCACTTAAAGATGAAACGTTTGAGAAATAGCCGCTTTGCAGCATTACCAGGACAATACAAATATAACATTTTGTACAGCCATATTACCATAAGGATTCAAATACAATTGAACTACGTAATTCATGGATAGTGACGTCTGTAGCTTGTCTGATTCTGTAGTCCAGTTTGGGGAAGTACTTATTTTTCTGTATGTTACTCTCTATTGATCATTTACACGGCGTCAAGCTGACGTGGCATGTTATGTTTTACAGTCTGAAATGTGCATAATCTCTGATTCATGGTTAATCTGCTCTTTGAATGCAAAGAGCTGGAGGTGATCTGGTGATCTTTCCTGTCTTTAAGTTCATACTTGTGGCTTTGTGGATGTGGTCATCTGCTTTCCAGTAAGCATTCAAATGTTTTACACTTCATGCACCCTTTCCTGAATACCTCATTGAAACATATACCCCAGGTCAATGCATTGGTAATATTCTAGCATGTTGGGGAAGAACGTTAACATGTCCAACAAAGACACCACACACTTTAAGATTATGAGTTTTTACCAGTGGTTCTGATTCTCAAAACCTGCTACCAGGATTTTGTGTAAACTAACTTTTGACTTTGGATCTAAATAAACATGATATAATGTCTCTACAAGAGACATTATATCGGGATCATATATAGACAGTCATGCTGATGCCACAGCTTAACAAGTTTATTCTTCTTCATCTAGCTCTCAATTTGGTCACCATGCTTAGAACTTCTTTCATACACACTGACAAGCTTGTTGCTCATTGGTTGATGCTCTTTCATACATGAGAATTCCTGTGGTTTCTCACAGTATTTACTGTTCATAATCAGGATGGCCTCTGCTGGACTGGGAGTAGAGGACTGGATTAAAGATTGGATTATAGACACCCCATACCACAGGATAATTTTGGAAATTAAGCGTTTAATCACCCTGATATCAGCAGACCTTCTGCAGTCACTGGGACAGGCATCAAAATCAGTCTGATTATCCTGTAGTGTGGGCCAAACAAATAAGTACTTAAGTTAAACCACAAACAAGTGTGGACAGTTGGGACAGGCTGAAAAATTCTAGCTAGTGATATTTTCTACTCACTGATCAATGTAATTTGTAAAGAATAATAGTCCAGTCATAGGGCTTTGGAACTGAGGTCACATTGTGCTGCATTATGGGATTGTTCCACCATATTGGTAGGGTTAGTTCTTTTTGTGCATTCTATGAAGATGCACACACAATACGAGAACTTAAAGAGATGTTTTGTTGTGTTTTGAGACGTACTACTCATACTCTTAAACATTTCCTTTTTAAGTCTTGCTCCACTGAACTGTTTTTCATTTTAAGCAGTAGCGGTTCTAGCATGTATGGTGCCCTGGGCAAACACTTGCTTTGGTGCCCACCAGAACACCCCCCAACCCCACAAGATGCTGCCTGACCAGCTGCCCATGTTGTCCATACCTAAATCCACCACTGATTTTCAGTTTTGGTTTCTCTCAGTGGTTCTTCCTCATGCTCCTGAGGGTAAAGATCCTAAGGTCCCAAAGATCACGATTCTCTGAATCTTTTAATGTTATTTAATACCGTCAATGATTAAATCCCCAAATTCTTTTTACATTGAGGAGAGTATATTTTAAATAATTGCATTATTGGCCCATGCAGTCTTTCACAGAGTGGTGAACCATCTGTACTTTTAAGAGACTCTGCCGCTCTTTGATGCTCCTGAAGTTTACACACAGTAAAACAGCGGCAGACCTGTTGTCACTGTCATCACTGCTGTGCCAAGGTCTGGTCCTGTCCAGTCCATCAAGCCTCTCTTTTTTGAATGTGCCGTGAAAGATGGATGAATCAACCTTTGAGCTCCAAAACACTTCCACTGGTGAGTACTCTGTTTCCAGTCTGTGCAGCTACACCATGTACATGTTTCTCAACCCTGGTCCTGAAGGGACACTTCCCTGGATCTTCTAGTGCTTTTCTTGCGTTAAGAGAATTGTGACAATGTCATAGAATGCACAATGTTCTGCGTTCCTTGGTTGTCAGATGAAATCATAAATTAAATAGTGTTTGAATCTAATTCAGCACAAAATAGACCCCAGAGATAAGTGTCTGCAGTTATACAGCTGTAATAAGATTGTTTCCTAGCAGTAATGTTATTTGCCTTCCTTCTGCATCCACCATTATAAAAAATTATAAACAGCCCCCCCTTCAACAATATATCCCAAAGCAGTAGTGTTTTCACCTTCTTCCATCTTCAAGATACATCAGACCATCTCACTTCAGAGACTGTATTAGTGTCGACCAGAGATGTCACACTGACTGCTGCATGGTCTACTCATCTGCTTTGCTTGTCTTTATGGACTAGCAAATTCGCAAGTAGTGCCAGGTATTGACACAAGGACAACTGGCAAAACTGGCCTTTTGGGATGTAGGAACCCAGTAATGCAGATGGGAATGAGGACTGGGCTGTAGCTGGTTCCAAACCTGACTATGTTTCAGCCTGGGCTGATACTGTCAGCGGAACACCGTTGGGATCTGTGAGAAAATGTAATTCCGCAGTCGTAAACAGCAGCAATGACAGGAAACGCGAGCGCTTGTATTTAACCCTTTAATGAGCAGCTCAACCACATGGTAAAATGGGGCATGTAACAGTTCTGCTTTCTGCAGTACTCTGGCTGGCAGCAATAAGCTCATCTGAAATCTGACCCTTTTATCTTATCATTACATGACATTCATATGTCAGACACTTTTATCCAAAGCGACTTACAATATGAAGAATCATTCAAATTTCAGGATAGTGTGAGAACCAGAGGAGAGTACTAAGTGCTAAATCTTTATGTAAGAGTAATGCAAGAAGAAGTGCATTAGGAGAGGGGATGCTCTCTGAACAGATGAGTCTTCAGGAGGTTTTTGAAGCTAGAGAGGGATTCTGCTGCTCTTGTCAGCTTAGGCAGCTCATTCCACCAGCGGGGAACCACAAAAGAGAAGAGTCTGGACTGGGTTTGCCTTGTGTGTCGGGATGGCAGAGCCACACGATGTTCCGTGGAGGAGCGGAGGGAGCAAGTAGGAACATAAGGCCGAATGATGGGATTAAGGTAGCTGGGTGCTGACAAAGATGTCACTCTGTAGGCAAGAGTTAGTGACTTGAACTTAATTCGGGCAGCCATGGGTAGCCAGTGTAGGTCAAGCTGCAGTGGGCTGACATGTGACCTTTTGGGTTGGCTGAAGACTCAACCAGCTGTAAGGGTCTTACCATGCAAGCTGGAAGAGATAACTATGGCTTGTACCAGGAGTTGGGTGGCATACTGAGTCAGGTATGGCCTGATTTTCCTGATGTTGTATAAAGCGACATGACCGAGAGACGGATGCAATGTGGTCAGAGAAAGATAGCTGGTCGTCAGTCATGACACCTAGGTTTCTCATGACTGCATTCAGAAGTAGTATATTAAAAAAGGAATAAAACAAGTTGACAAACATACAGGATTGATTAATTGCACATTCAGAGACATTTTAAAACATTTTAATTTATATGCAAACATTTTTGGGCTTTTTTGTGGTTGCAAAAGAAGTAACGCCGCCTGCAGTGTGAAACCAGAAACTGATGCAGCATTTTACAAAATAAAAGTCCATATGGGGAAAAAAAAACAAGGCTCTGTGTGTGTGCCTGGAGGACGATATCATATCTGTATAAAGAAAATAAGAATATTTTTCGAGCAGTGAAAGTATGTAGTGGGTGGTTTTTGTGTAATAATATACATCTTACATGTATTTTTGTATATAGTTTTTATAAAATATAAATAAACCTATATTTTCTGTTACAAATATATTTACATACTCATATGCATAGTTAATATATCACGTTGTAAGTCGCTTTGGATAAAATGTAATGTAATGTAGTTCCGTGTGTGTGTGTGTGTGTGTGTGTGTGTGTGTGTGTGTGTGTGGCACCTCTTTACTCAGTACGACTGACTTCACTCCAACATGGCTGCGCAGGACGAGCTGAGTAAGTTTGGCCACATTTTCGCGTGTCGTGGCCACTTCTGTTATGGCCAGTCAGTTCTTATATATATAAAACGAGTAACATATTTATTTTTCATGTAAGCATTTCTCTCTGGCCATGTTGTGTGGTGGAGGTGTAGCTAGTGAGATAGCCGGCTGCTGAGTTCTCTTGGAGGCCCAGTGCACAGTCATGCTTCGAACGAAAGTGTGCTGTGCACGCCAGGTTTAGGGCTTTAAATTTCCCCATATCAACGAAATGCTTTGTTGGTATCTCGTATTTGTATGTGCCCCGTCGTCATTCGCAGTTAATGTGTGAATTAAGGTGTCGTTGTATCTTGAATGAACCCTGGCTCTGGCAGAACGCGTCTCATAAGTTTGCTAGCTTTCAGGCTAACCGAACAGCGCAGGCTGCCAAACTGCGGTTATTTCACATTTCCACACTGCTGTTACTTCACATTTCCACGGAAGTCTGCCAGCGGAGTGTCTGTACTGCTCTGGCTGTCAGGATCAGTGGATTCACGGGTTACGCACAGTAAAGCAACGGCAGACCGTTTACTGAGCATTCTGTTGGATGCAAATACCAAATCGTTGCAGCCATGTGTGTGTATATATATATATATATATATATATATATATATATAAGTCGTAACGGCAGGCTTGCTGTCACCCTCTCTATTTCAGCCTCCCTCTCTTTCTCTCTCTCTTGTTCTTCCCTTGTGTTGCTTTTCTCTCGTCCCGTTTTTTTTTTATCTCTCTCTTTTACTCTATTTCTTTCTCACTTTCTTCTCTCTCTCTCTGCTTTCAGATCAGCTGGAACGTGTGTTCCTACGTTTGGGCCATGCAGAGACAGATGAACAGTTGCAGGACATCATATCTAAGTTCTTGCCACCTGTTCTGCTCAAACTCTCCAGCGCCCAGGAGGGCGTTCGCAAAAAAGTAAGTGCCCTTTTGATGTGTTTCCCTATAGAAGAAAGAGTAAACATCTTTAAGTTGTTGTGCCTGTGAGAGAGAAAAAAAAGATGTGAGAAAGCTGGTCCCTTAACTACTGAGGTGTGAGTAAGGGGGCAGTCTCATTGGAGTCCATGGTGCAGGGGCATGGCTTTACTAAATTTTTGTTTGGCCCCTACTCTTATAATGACTCAACTAATGGAGTCATTATGCCAGTGGATGGAGAAGAATGCCTTGAGAAAATCAACTTGTTTTAGATGTAAGAGCAGCAGGTAAACAAGCAAATTACATTGTGATTTCTTTATTCACTGAAAATAATGGTCCTGTCGGGTGAAGCATTTGATTTTCCATTGGGGCCTTTAAGATCCTAGATATTCAGCTGGATAAAGCAATAAATAAAATAAACCAAGTAGCCAAATGTCATGTTGATACGCCAACACATACCAGCAGAAGAATAAAATTACATATAGGAGTAAAATAAAAGATATCCAGGACTCCAAGACTGGGGTTGGGAACCCACAACTTTTTCTGCTTATCAGTTTGTGTCTGTTGAGATCAACTGATTTACGATTGACTTTCTGAATGTGCTCCGTTCAGGTTATGGAACTACTTGTTCATGTGAATAAAAGGATTAAGAGTAGACCCAAGATTCAGTTGCCTGTGGAGACGCTGCTAGTGCAATACCAGGACCCAGCGGCCGCGTCATTTGTCACAGTACGTAAAAATGAACTTGCCCACATTGTCTCTTTGCTCTGTATAACATCGTAACGTTTTATATATTGACAACATTGTAACGTTGTCATCTTCTCAGTCTAACACTAATCTCTTTCCAGTCTGTTTAGCGTATACAAGTTTATTTTTCATAAATGTGTTTTGGCAAGTATGCTGCAGCCTCACTTTCTGTGGTTTCATAGCCTTTTTGTAGTAATTACCTAACAGCACAGTTATAATCCTTCCTTTGCTATATCAGTCACATTTCTTTTTTGTCATACAAGTTTCTGTTTATACTGACAAGTACACATACTTGCAGAACTTCACTATTATCTACATAAAAATGGGCTACCCAAGACTGGACGTGGCCAAACAGTGTGAACTGGCTCCTACATTGCTCACAGCAATGGAGGGCAAACCAGAACCTCAGCAAGACAGGTGAGATTGCTTTGTTTGAGGAGCCAATCAATCATTTCATATAAAGGTGCTTGTTATGTTGTATAGGTACTAGGCCTTGTTAATAATTAAATAAATCTCATTAATTAATTTTTTACTCTCATAAATATCATCAAGTCATGAACATTACAATATCTAATTTCTAACTAAATGTAGTATTAAGATGTCTGGGAACTGTAAATTATTTTATACAGTTATTGACAGCAAGTATCTGTATAAAATGTACAATATTGTGTAATATTATTAATTTTATTTTTTCTATAAACAATCGCTTTTAAGTTAAACCATCCTCACTTGTTTCACCATTGTGAAAGCCTAAAGTCTGTTTCAGAACAATGGTGGTGTTTTGTCAGTCTTTATACAGGTAACGACGCTAAGTTCATTTGTTATTATTTTCCAAGGCTTTCTGACATATTTTTCTGTCTTAATTCCAGTCTGATGCATTTGCTGATTCCCACATTGTACCACATGAAGTATCCCACAGAACCGTCTAAAGCATTGCCCTTCGTTCTCACTGAGAAACCCAAGACTGTCCATCAGCTCCTGGAGTTCATGCTTGACGTTCTCCTAATGCCTTATGGGTATGTCCACTATTTTTTAATTCTTGGGAATGTTGTATATTGATGAGAAACATTTCAGTTAGACAGAATTGTCTCATGCTGTATGTGTCATTTTTTTGTGTTATTGTTTTTTTGTTTTTTGTTTTTTTCTCTGGTGGCTCAGACTCACCTCCAACACGATGCCAGTCAGCATTAGCTGACATAACAGAATAGGCAATTAGTGCTCTTCTCCAAGTGTGTCGAGCTATCAAATGTGTTGGTGACAGTTCGGAAAAAAAGAAAGTGATGGTGCTTTTCTTGTTTTGGAGGACGTGCACGTTAAACTTCTCTCTCCGAGCTGGGTAGTGTTGTGTAATGAGCAAGTGGGAATTGGCTACGGCTACACTGGGGTGAAAACTGAGGACAAAACAGAATTCAATGTAGATAAGATATTTAAGGCTGCATTTAAAGGGCTAAAATCCTTTCAATTTGGGTAAATTGAGACACTGTAGATACCTTGTCCTGGATTCTGGTTCCCACTTCAATCTGCCACTCCTGCTTCAGCTTATTAACTTCAGTCTTTGATTTGTCGTTAGTATTACGTAAAGTGGAGGAGCAGTGTGTTAGATGCTGGTTGGATCTAAATTCTGCATGAGGAGGGTTGTTGACCACTGCTGTAGATATTTTGCACTAATTTTTTGAATATAGTTTTTTTTGGTTTGGGGTAGGGTATCTTTCAAAATTGACTTACGATCCCGTTTGATGATTTTGGCTACCAGCTTCAGTGTGATTCAGTGTGATGTACTTACTGGTACTGGTATTTTTTGTTAGTTGGACTATTTACCTTTCTGTCTCTACAGATTTGTGTTGAATGAGCTGCCTAGTCGTCCGGCTCCCTCCTCTCCACAGGGGGGTGCTGTGGCAGGCGGAGCAGCAGCAGGACAGAGCCTCCCTCAGCCTCCTTCTGGAATGAGCCTGTATGCTGTCAGAAGGGTCATTGGAGAAGCACAGTGGAGCCCTGAACAGCTGGAGCAGGTGAAGAAATGAATATAGGCTTTGTTGATGAAGATTTGTCTGTGGGAAAAATGTTATTTGCAACTGCAGTTGGTTAACTGATGACATTTTTTCTGTTCTAGTTCCTATTCTTAGAAGTTTGACTTCATTAGTGAATTATTAACAGGCTAACTAACCACGTTTGAAAAGGGCTTTCCTCTAAAACCCCTGTCTTGTTTCTAGTCCCTGCCATGAGTTGCTAGCGTTCATTGTAAAGGTAATTGTTCCTTCCTCAGTGTAAGCTGGGCATTGTGAAGTTCATCGAGGCGCAGCAGGTGCCTGAAGTGGAGACAGTCGTCCATCTGGTTGTGGCCTCCAGTGACACCAGGCACAGCGTTGCCACGGCAGCTGACCTGGAGCTGAAAAGCAAGCAGAGGTACTGTGTGCTATTTTGGGATGACAAGTGCAGACATAATGTGAGAACTTATTTATCATCCTCTGTGTGCTGTCTTATTTTACAGCGTCATCGATTGGAACAATCCACTTATAATCAACAAGATGTTCAGAGTTTACTTGGGCGACATTCCACTCAAAACAAAGGCAAGTTTCTTTGCTTGTTAGGGTCTGGGAGAGTCCTGGTACATGACGTTCTTTTGCAATGAGGGGTGGATCTGGGAAGCTGTAATATGGCAACAGACGTTTATTTTATTTATTTCCCTGATCCAAGACCTATGAAGGGGCCATTTCATGAAAGACTACATTTTTCCTTATTCAGGTAAATGTTTAAAATTTCACAACCCGTTTTCACTCCCTAATCTATATAGTCCTTACATGCAAATGAAGCTGCAAAAATAGTCCATTTTGGGTTTTTGAGTGTGATTTTTATACATGAATAGACATTCACCTTGTTGAAGTAATAAAGTGAATTTAATCTTAATTTTCAAATTCACAGTGCAAGGCAGACAAACAGCATAGAGGTGACTTACGTAGACCAGCGTTGTGTTCACTTATGACAAAAATGGTCACTTAAATAAAAAAGGCACTATAATAAAAGGCACTATAATAAAAACACCTTGCTTAATTCTAAGGTGGGGAAAATGATCATGTAAAAAATATTAGTGACTTTTTGGTTTTATCTAATATAAGCACAATAGCCTTTTCCCTTTCTCTTGGCTCTAAATGCACTGTCACTTTTACTGCTAAGTATGTAACAGCAATGCACTCATGTTTTACATGAGGCTGGTTTTACCATGTTTTGATAAAAGACTGCTACTATAGAAACACTGGAATTGTAAATATTACAAGCTGCTGTTAGGCTGCTGTTATTTTCAACTTTCCACAGTTAGACTGCTTATTAACTTCTGAAAACTCATTGCAACAATTTTATATGTCTGTTTACATCTCTTCCATGGTGTAAACAGAGATTAATGGGGTAACAAAAACCTCAGCATATGATCTGGCTAAATCATACTGATGCTTAAAACAGCTGTCTTTTAGGACAGATGAGGACCTCCCATCATTTAATTTTTTTTCATAGGGTGCTGCAATAAAGAGGGAGCTGAAGCACGAACCGGTCAGCACCAGGGTAAAGCTGAAGATTCTGCCTCACCTTCTCCGCTCCAGACTCGCCGCTGAGTGTTTCCCTGCAAACATCCAGGTCAGTGGAGGAGGTGTGACTCAGAATGAGATAGGATGATAGTATAAGAGCAGAGGCTTTCAAATAACAGCCATGCACTATGTCAGATGTACAAACAATACGGCATTACGTAAAAGAGTAAAGAATTATAACATAACAGAGCTGTACAGGGACTGTTTTGTGTTTGTTTTGTATGTAAATAGGTAGTAATTATGGAAATTAATTTGTACTTGTCTATATTTCAGGTTGTCTATGATGGACTGTTTGGAGCCAACACTAACAACAAACTCCTGTCTCTTACTCTACAGTTTGTGCACCATATTTGTGTTGTGTAAGTGGTGTTAATGTGGTTAAATTTACCATTACTTTTAAAAGAAGTCCCATGATTACTGAAGCATAGTCCCTTAGTCCAGTAGTAGTAGTTTTAGTAGCCAAAATGCAACAAAAAGTATCCAAACAATTGCTGGCCTTAAATATCATGTTTTTTCAGCATTGCAGACCAGAGTGTTTTTTTTGTTGTTGTTGTTTAGTTGCCCTGATTCTAACAAGCCACTGGGTCTCATGCTGCTGAATGGCCTCACCAAGCTTATCAACGAGTACAAAGAGGTAGAAACAAAGCCTTCAATATGCTCACATCATTTCATTTAGTTGTTTGGTTGACCTTCATGCCCTCATTAGCAGAATCTCCTCTTAAATCAAGATTACTGAATGATTTAAATGTTGAATGAATTATATTTAATGATCATTTCGCTCTTCAGGATCCTAAATTATTGTGTGTGGCCTACTCTGCTGTTGGAAAACTTTCCAGGTAGTCTGTTCTAATTGGTTCTTTTTTCCTAGTTTGTCCCTGTCAAATACATTAACAGTGACAAGAACAAATGAGAAAAAAAGCTTCTTTTGAAAATGCCGTCCATGTAGTTTATATAGACTCTGACAACACATGAAGCACTCCCATTCTAATCTCTCCTCTTTTTTTTGTATGTCACAAATAGCCGGATGCCGCAGCTCTTCACTAAAGACATAGCTCTAGTCCAGCAGTTATTTGAGTCCATGTGCAAGGTGAGCCTGTTTAAACCACTACAAGCCAACAATGAATGTCTTCTTTTACTTTATCTGACACTTTAATGTGTCATATGCGGATTAGAGGAGTTTGTGTGATATGGTTATCTGTTTACTGGTTAATCCATACGTGGTTACGTTATCCACATACGTGCCTTACATATTACACACGTGTCCAAGCATATTAGCCAAAATTTTTGGTTTCTACAGTAACCCCAAATTATCCTGCTTATTCCCTACATCTTTAGATTGTGACTGTCAGGGTGCAAGAACAGCTAGCTGTAGTTTGTATACAATTTCTGTTCCCACTTTCTGTTGAACAGGAGGAAGCTGATGTGCGACTGGCCATTCAGGAGGCTTTGTCTATGATGGTTGGCGCATATGTCAACCTGCAGGGGGCACTTCTCAACCTAATGGAGGCGCTGGTGGCAGCTTACATAGGAAAGGTGTTCTGTGTTGTCTATTCATGATTGGTTACTTGTCTGCTTCAGTGTTTGAACGACTCTGAAGCATGGTATTATTTCATAAAGCATAATTACGTATGGTTCGAATAAGGCACAGATTGAGCAGGTGGAATCAGTCATTTTTACTGATTATTACATTTTGAAAAGGCTATCAAAAACAGATTTGTGATTTTTATACTATATTTCACATGCTGCACTTCAACACTTATAGTCCTAGCTATGCTTTCTTCCAACTGAAAGCAATTGTTTAGAGTTCCAGAATACCAGTGGTACCCATTATATACTCAGAAAAGTGTCTTGTGATATTATTAACCTCAACAACACTATTATATTGCTTAGCCCTAGTTTGTATAAAGTATAATACGTTTACATAACTAAATGACTTTATGATTTATTTATGTTTTTCTCTCTAATTTGACTCTTACTAATAATGCCATACTTTACCTTAGCCCGAAGTGCAGGTGCGCCAGGTGGCAATGAAGTTTGCCAGCGCTGTGTTTGCACCTGATCATGTCCCCTCCAGATACCTGCTTCTCCTAGCAGCAGGAGACCCGTAAGTTGATATAATAAAGATTAATATTTGCAGACATGTTCTCTTAAGTTTTGTCACAAATGCATGTGTGTCCATGTTTGCATAGTCGTGAAGAGGTGTGTGGAGAGGCCAAGCGCACTCTCAGATCTCTCTCGTCTAAGAAGCCGGAAAAAGAGGGATCCAAGCCCATGCCGTCCTTCCCTGAGATGGTCAGCTACATCCAGGAGAAGGTACAGCCAGACTGCTTGTGTTGGCTTATTTAGGTGTTACATACATTTGATTATATGGTCATATTCTGTAAATATTTCTAGCCAATAGTGTTCCCCTCCAAGCATGTTGGTTTGCTCAGTGATGTGAAAACTAATATATTGTGGTTAGTGGAAGCCTAATTAGTGAAAAGGAATTAGCAATAGTAAATTAGTAAGAGTAAATTGTGGAGAAACTTAAGCAAAACCAGTTTATTGTAATTAGAAATTTTCTTTGAAGGCTAGTCAGCATTCCATTTCCAAATCTTTTGGAAGAATGTATAATAAGGTTAGCTTTTGTTGTATTTTTGTTTTCTCCTTGTTGTCGCAATAACTAATTAAAAGTGTCTATATTCTAAATTAGGCTGCTGACAGAATGAAAAGTCCAGCCAAATACATTGTTGGAACCTCAACACTTCCTTTCAACCCTGCTGCATTTGAGGAGGTGAGCCACAATATATAGGCATATACAGGTTTGTGTGTCAAGTAATGTTTTGTTGATTTTCTAAGTGAAAATGAGTGCATAAAAGCAAAATGTGGCCTGTGCTAAGAAATTATATTTTGTGTAAACTCAGCAAATAGACAAATTGTGCACTAAAATTTACAGAAAAAAAAGCCACTGAAGGCAGAGTTTCCTAAACTCTTGCATACAACTGTATGTATACATACATGCTGTATGCCTCCTTAATTATGCAGTGTTTTCTATTTCTAGTTTTAATGATGTATTGATTGAGTGTATTAATACATAATAAGCCAAAAAGGTCATCTGTTTTATCTTCTAGATTATTCTGTACCTCAGAATGTGCCTGGCCTATAGTGCTGGAGCCACACCAACTTCTCAGAGTCTGATTGATATGCAAGACGATGCCCCACTTATCGGGCGCTACGTTCGGTTATTGCTTGCAAATGAGGCATCTCCCTCTTCCTCCACCCCCAAAGGCGGTGAGGCTAGTCCAGTGCAGGTCTACATGGATCTTCTGCAGCAGCTTCTGTCAGCTGTTGGAGGTAAATAAAATAAATGGGCCACAACACTGGACAATTTGGTGTTTTTGTTGCCCTAGCATGCCTAATTCAGTGATTCAGCATACCTGTGGAGCATTTCTCGAACTTCTTTGTCCTGAGGCCCAGTCATGTCTGGCTTTGAGGCTGCAAGGCCCTGCGTAGGCCTACGCCCCCAACGTGCCCCCGCCTCCCCCCACGCGCGGCTGAATGAATGGATAAATAAATAGATAGATAGATACATAGGTAGATATTATTGTTATTATAATAATAATAATTATTATTATTATTATAGCACTACTACTACTGTTATTATTACTATTAGTATTATTAGGGTTTATGCCTATGTAAGAACAATATTAAAGACCTAACGAGTGCTTTGGGTGAGTTTGAAATTATTGCGAAATGACCTGTACATATAGCAATGTAGTTACTAGGCTATTATTATTATTAGTATTATTATCATTATTATTATTATGGGACTATGTCTATATGTAAGGACTAAGAAACCTAGTTTTTTTTTTTTTCTTTCACTTTTATATATATATATATATTTTTTTTTACTATACATTTGAACATAAAGCACTGCCAAACGGTCCCCCAATAACATCCATACATTTTCATCATAAACATACAGACCCACCAGAGACATAGGACCTGAAACTGTAAAAACCTAGAGACCCATGACTAGATGTAGGCCTAATGGTGACTGATTATACAGTCCCAGCACAAACCGGAAAGGGGGAGGCACCTGAAAGAACTGAACGTACATGCTGAACTTTAACCTAAATTAAATTACAGGTCTGATTACCCACAAGGATTATTTGGCAGCAAAGATTTAAAATCAGCATTCTAATGTGATGGGTGTGCCTGCTTTCTCGCCACTAACTGGTCGAAATGAGGAAGGCATGATGATAAAGCCGCTCAGAGTGTTTTCTGAGTTTTTCTGTTTCTGTGCTGTGTTTTTGTGGCTGAGAAAGTGAGAAGAAGCAGTCTCGCACAGATACATGGAATGGAAAGGCTAGACTGTTCGGTAAGGTGTTCGGTCACTGCGGGCACCTGTTCCAGATTCACACCCTCATCAGCCAGCATGTTTTACCCCCCGGGAAAACACTATGCTACGGCTAGCAACCCTCCCCCGGTTCCAGACACCCGTCTCTCGTAATGTGTGTGTGTGTGTGATTGGTTTGGATTGACGTAACGTGTGTGTGATTGGTTTGGAGTGAATGAGACAGAGGAACAAACTCTCGCGGGCGGGAACACTTAAGGTTTTAGAAACAAGGGGTGGGGCGTGAAGTCAAGGGTGGCAGGACATGGCAGTAGTGATCACTGAGAGCAGACCTGATCTGACTGAATTTTGATTGGTCCAGAAGTGAGTCTCTTTCTCAAACTATGGGTCACGGATTGACAGGGTTACTGCCAGTCCGCAGCCCGTAGTTTGAAAAACCAGGTGTTCGTGCTCTGGCCCCGCTAGACTGAAGTTGTCTGTTCCTGACTTAGGTGATGCTTTGTGAGGAAAAAATAAACAGTATAAAAACTTGGTTATGATACTAGGGGCTACAATAATCTGGTGTTATTGTAGTATTTTTATAGTGAAAATTTTTATAAATCACTAATAAACACTCACCTCAGGTTTAAAAGTAAATAAGAGTTAAAAGTATATATTTGCCCCAAAAAATATATATTTAAATTTTTTGTGATATGGTAGGTGGTGGTACTGCCTACAGACAAATTAGCTGGTTCAGTTTACATTTATTTGACTTTGGTTGTATATTTTATTAATAAAAAGTAAAATGTGGTAACGTTCATTTTTAAAAACATTTAGAAGGGAAAAATCTCATGGGCTTTGATTTTTGTTTCAAGGTAAAAAAAAAAAAAAAGTTTAAACAAAGATTAACATCTGTTGGGGTTTAGAAGAAAGAAGAGTCCTGCTAGAGAAAATGCTCAGACATGGATGTCACTGATGCACCTAATTGTAGAGAGTGGATGATTTTAAAAACAGCTGATTTGATTATCAAACAGTCTAATTTACTGCTTCCATTGTTTGTAACATTTTGACTCATAATGAGTTGATTAAACTTGATTACCCAGTTTTAAAATTTAAAATGGACCTATTTAAATTTGATCCCTGCAGGTATTCCTGTAATGTATTGCCTTTTGGAGGTGGTGTCTGTCTGCCCTCAGAAACTCGCTCCCAGATTTGCCCACAAAATTGATTGGATAAAAGTAAGTTTTTGAGTCTGAGTGCTTACTCTTTTAGCTAAATAAAATCAATATTTCATAACTGTGTGCATCAATTGACTGTGTGTGTGTGTGTGTGTGTGTGTGTGTGTGTGTGTGTGTGTGTGTGTGTGTGTGTGTCAGGGTCTGATGAACACTAATAAGGAAGATATGCGAGAGCTAGCGGCTCAGCTCTATGCTGTGGTTGTCTCCACCATGTCCGGCAACGAGCTTAAAACGGCTGTACAAAACCTGATCAAGATCACCAAAGACACACATGTATGTACCACCAGTTCAGTGTCAACCTTTTTGTGTTTTGAGTGCCTTTTAAAACATTTCTCAATATTGTGAAAAGTGCATAGCTTTACTTTTTCCACCTCTTAAAAGATTATACTGATTTTATGATCTAAAAAAAAAAAAAAAAGCAGCATTCTTCAAATGTACAGTTTTCCTCTTAACCCATATGTAGTCGATCAGCCTATCAGCCTCCAGTTTAGCACTGGAGCTAAATGTTGCTAACAAATAATACTAATAGTACTGCATTTAGATTTAGTATTTATAGGTGGGATATGCAATAGATGGTTTTATTCACAAAGGTAAAAATATTAATTTTGAAACAGAGTCCTGAGACCCAGCATGGTGCCATTTTGGCTCTAGGCTATATGGTGGGAAGATACATGAGCCAGAGGCGGAGTTTGAACACAGGTGACGCCCTGAACCTGGACCAAATGAGTGCCACACCCAAGAATGATGAGGAACTGATCACCGTGGCAACCATAACTATTGGTATGGATAAAAGCTCTTTGAATTTAGTATAAATCAGTGAATTCAGTTTCTGATGCAGTCACACTACTGTTCTTCTCAAGTTTTATTTTTATTATTGTTTTTAGAGCCAGAATGCTGAATTTCGGAATCGCTCCAATGTCAAAACGTCCATTAATATCCTTATTAGTGCGCTTGTATAGAACTTTGTGATCAGTTGATCAGGAGCTGAGTATTGATCGTTTAAAAACTGGTCGAGAGACCACTGTGACATATTCTAAGAGAGAGAAAATGGTCAAACCCCCTTTAAAATCTGTGTGGAGAGATAGTCTGAGACATCACACATACAGAAGCTCATACAATACTCATAAAATAGAACTTCTAGACACTAAAGCTCAGATCAGTTATATAAAAAAAAGAACTGTGACTGTTTGTTGTGATTTAATTAAAATAAATGGTCTTACCCGTTCAGACGTATCAGTGGCGCAACAGGTAAAGTGAAAGTTTTCTGAATCACAACATTGTGAGTTTGAGACTGCATGGGTAGCAACTTTTATTGCTCATAAAACCAATGTTTGGGTGTTCCCAAACACTGGTTTTATAGCAACCACGCAATCACACTTCGCATTTTCTCACGTAAATGAATCTTCTAGTTTTTATTATTATTCTTTTTATAGCTAAAAAAGGCGCCCCTGTTCCTTGGAGCTTGTGCTAAATTTTTGAAACCGCTCCAATGTCAAAAAATCTGTTAGTATCCATAGTTGTGTGCTTGTATATAACTGTGAACTTTGTGATTTATTTTTATTCCACCTGTTTTTTGGAGCCGTTTCTCTTCTGAAATGGTGTGAATAATTGGAAAAATTATAACTCTGACACGTGACACTTAGACTTTGCTCTGTTCTGCTTGTACACTAATCGATCAGATGATCAGCGGCAGAGTATTGATTGTTTAGAAATTTGATTTTTGTGGTCGAGTCACCTCCATAATATATGGGAGAGAGAGATGTGGGGTGAGTCAATATGGGAGAGATCACCTTATGAGTCAATATGGGAAAGATAGTGTCGAGAGCATTGTGACATCACGCCTGTGGTGACCACAAAGGGACAAAAAGTGGAGCAAAAAAACGCAGAGCAAAACACGCAGCAGACACATAAACAGACTTCAAGACACTAAGCTCAGGCCAGTAAAAAAAAAAAAAAAGTGTCATTGTTGTGGTTTAATTAAAAATAATCAGCCTGTGAACACGGCTATCTGCGCTTTCAGCCGTCCTTAACTATAAACGGCTTGGTAAGAGCCAGCGCATTCACCTGATGGTCCAGCGGTAAAGCACTGGCCTCTGAATCAGAAGATCGCCGGCTCGAATCCACGGTGCGAATATATATATATATTAGTGCTGGGAACGTATTAACGCATTATTTACTTAATGTCGACAATTAATTTATCGCGCGTTAACGCAGTTTTTTTTTTTTTTTTAATCCTTTTATTTTGAAAGTTTTTTTGTGCTCGGGGTGCGAGCAGCACGCAGCGTTCTGAGCTTCGGCTGGTTTTCGCGGGGTCAGGCGTCCCATTACTTTTGTCCATATAATATGTCATCATTACTTTTGTCTATATTATATGTCCATTACTTTATCCATATAATATGGAC
>JBBPCZ010000089.1:7113607-7129157 GCA_037974445.1 Brycinus macrolepidotus
CACACACACACACACCATGTTTTTTCTACTATTTTTACGATCATAAAATATATTTAGTTATTTTGACTTTTAAAAGATGTCATTTTAAGAAATGGATGCCATTTTAAAGATCCGAAAACCGTAAAATTTCAGGATTGTAAAGTTTGAGATCTCTGGTTCTACAAGACAGATGATCACGAAACGAAGCTTCCTGTGAAGTTTGGAGCTTCCAACCATAAGATAAGATAAGAAAGAACTTTATTCATCCCAAAGGAAATTCTTTTGTCATTAGCATCCTCAGTGCAACAAGAAGAATTAAAGATAGCACGACAATACAATTTTTTTTTTTTTTTTAATAGACAATAGTAGTGCAATAACAAGAACATTATCAACTGTAACACTGACATTGCTGTGTGTAAGATTTAGTATGCTGTACCAGCAAATCAGTAGTGCAAATGGTTTAAATGGTTTAACACACAGAAGCTCCAAATAAGGGCGTCCTTTTGTATATGACAGTGTTTTAGCAGTGGCACACTTATTTTCTGAGGGTTAGTTGAGTAAAGGTTCGAAAACACAATTTTCACCCACAGTGCACTAACAATGTCACCCAATGTGGTTAGACATGAAACATTCAGGTCTCAGGAAACTCAAGAATTCACAGCAGTGGTGATGAGCTTTTGGCCTAAATTGTATTTTTCAAAAAACATTCATGATGGAGAACTAACCGGGTGTTTAAAGGCAAAACAGACCTCTAACAAATGTTTTTTCCTATACCATTATTTTACCATCAACATTGTGTGTATATGACCTTTTACTATTTGTTGGAGAATAAATAAAATTGCTATGTCTGCTATATTCTTACCCTTGGTTCCTATTACCACTACTGATAAAAAAAAAAAATCGAAGAGCCAGTTAGTTTGTCGACAATGCACCCTTTCACGTCAAACCACTTTAAGTGACTTTATCTACATCTTACCCACTGAATTTTGTCAGAATTAAAATGAGTGGAATTTCCCTGTAAGATTAGTAGTTACACCAAAATGACACCTCTCGATCTCCAGTGATGTATATGACGATAATGGCCTCTTTCATTTTGTTTACTGATTTCTTACTCCTAGCTCATTGAAACAAGCAGACAAAATCTGCTGGAAGCGGGAGTTCTAAACTTTCTGGGGATACTATGTTTCTATTTAACATGACTGAATATTACATAAAGAAATAGTAAAAAATACAGAGGTGCAAATTTGAACCTGTTATAGAATGTAAACCAATTCATAATGTAACCAAATACATAATATTTTTTACATGTAAAACATGTGCCCATAATTTCCTTACTAACCAATAAATCTAACTTAACTGTTCTTGCATCAGTCTCTTTATCTGATCAAAGACATTGTTATATATGAAGCCTAATTTCAGACTTAAAAGAGAAAGAAACTCAAATGATTTGTAATATTAGGCTTCATCAAATTCTAAATCTAATTTCAAAGCTAGTGAAACTTTTTGGGGAGAAAAAAGTGAAACTGAAAGTCAAAAATGATCTTCTGGAATGTATTGTTGATGTCTGTAAATGTTCTTTTTTCCCCCACAGAGTGCTATGGATACTGCCAGACTAAGTGCAGCCAAGTCTTCTCCCATGATGGAGACAATTAACATGGTATGTGTCACTGTCTCACATTTTAGTAATCAAGTAACGTAATTATTTGACAATCAAGTAATCATATACATCATTATTCAAATAATTGTGATCGAGTCCTACAAATGACAGACTTCTACTCTGTTGGGGTGACACATCACACATTCTGGCTAGTAAAAGCAGTCAGTAATGTTTAAATTCTTCATCCCAGTGCAGTTGTGTGAGATAATGTCCTTGTATGTAGGTTCACTGACTAATGATTTGATTGTGTGTATGTGGTGTAGTGTCTACAGCATTTAGATGTGTCAGTGTTAGGAGAGCTGGTCCCCAAACTCTGTGACCTGCTGAAAAGTGGAGTCGGCCTTGGAACCAAGGTAAACTTATGTATATACTTGTGGCTTCAAAGTTGACATATTAGTAATGCGATAAATTATGAACACAACATTTTTGTAGGTCAGAGTTTTTGTAGTACACATTCACTCTAACATTTATACAATCCACAGGGAGGCTGTGCAAGTGTGATTGTGTCCCTGACAGTGCAGTGCCCTCAAGATCTCATGCCTTACTCAGGTAGATCATACCTTGTCTGTCACCATGTGCATAAAACACTACACTGCATTTTGCTTCCTGATGATTTCTGTGGGGTCATTTGCTGATGATTTCTGTGGGGATAGACATCTTGCATGTGGGGGCGGCAGCATCGCAAAGCTGACATTTTATGTGAACTGTGTGCTGACAGCCATTCAGATGGTTGAAAACTGATGCAGTGAATTTCCATATGTGAGAAGATGGACAACAAGCTAGCGGGGCATAATTAAAGTTTTTCAAAAAAAATAATCATTCAGTGTGTATGAACACTGAAGAGGGGAAGTTATTACATTGGTTTTGGGATGTGCCTTGAAGTGATTCTCTGAACATGCAAACCTAAAACATTTGAGAGGCAGTTACACCTCCACTGGTTTCTGTTGGTTTCATTTATAGGTAAACTAATGAGTGCACTTCTGAATGGTATCCATGATCGTAGTGTTGTGGTTCAGAAATCTTTTGCCTTCGCCATTGGTCATCTGGTCAGGGTAAGCACACATGAGTTTTGGCATGTATTTTTATTAACAGTTTAACAGTTTAAGAACAGTTTAAAGAGTTTGCATGCAAATGCAAAAATGCACTGGTTTAAATTTAGAAATGAAATGTGATTCCTCTCACCTGTAGACAGCAAAGGACAGCAGTGTGGAGAAGCTTCTGCAAAAGCTCAGCACTTGGTACCTGGAGAAAGAAGGTAAGATGTTTGTAGAGAAAGGAGGAACTCCAACTACATGCTCCAATTCTATCCATATTTAATTTTTACTTTCATTATGTTCCTTTCCTTTTTGTTGTTCCTCCTTTTTTATTTTTCATATATTACTTTATTACTTCGTTCTTACTTTCCTCTTTCCTCTCATCATGTCTCCAGAGGTGGTGTATAAGTCTTCGTGCTGTCTGACTGTGCATGCCATCAGTCACTACAGTCCTGATGTGCTAAAAGCTCATGCCGGTTTGGCCCTGCCCCTGGCCTTCCTAGGAATGCATCAGCAGGCTGATGAGCAAGGAGACAGCAGCGATGCCAACCTGTGGGCTGAGGTCTGGCAGGACCATGTGCCTGGTAAGAGTCGACAAATCAAAACGTTGTTCCTGTTTACAATCTGTTGCAAGTAGTGTTCATGTACCAGTGCTTGGTGACATTTTCAACCCTAACAGTAAAACGTGATTAAATATGACTGTTCAGCCATACCAATAAATGGCGCAGAACTTTTACCCAAATGACCGGGGTTTGATTCTCACCCCAAGAAGATTCATTTTTATGCACTTTTTAAAAAAAAAAAAACATTAAATTTACAGTTTTTGGAAATTTAAAATTGTGTTGTTTAAAATTCAGAATAACTAATTCAATCTGTTCTCACCCTGTGAATGCTGCTATGTGTTCAGCCGTTCGCGTCAATGGCTTGGTAAGAGGCGGCGCACCCCCGCCCCGCGAATAAACAAACATGGAGCAAAATACATAGCATGCTCATAAAACAGACTTTGGGACACTAAAGCTCAGATCTGTTATATAAAAAAAGACATGACTGTTTGTTGTGGTTTAATTAAAAATATTCAGTCTGTGAATGCTGCTACGCATTCAGCCGTTCCCATAAATGGCTTGGTAAGGGGACACAGTGGTGCACGTGGGTAGAGCACCCGTTTCTGAACCAGACAACTGGGGTTTGAGTCTGCGTGTGGAGCAGTGGGTTTTTTTTTTTTGTTTTGTTTTTGTTTGTTTTTTTTGGTCTATAAAACCAATATTTGGGCATCTCTAAACACTGGTTTTATAGCAACCACACAATTACACTTTGCATTTTCTCACAGTGTTGATAATTTAAAAAATGGTTGAGAAACCTCTGAAACATATTGGGAGAGAAAGAGAGAATGGTCGAGCCCTGAAATGCCCGTCAGAGAGAGAGTCGTGACGTTGGAGCAAAACACAGCACGCTCATAAATCGGACTTCAAGGCACTAAAGCTGTGGGTCACTGTTTGTTGTGGTTTAATTGAAAATAAACAGCCTGTGAGTGCAGTTATGTGTGCTGTTCCCACCTGTTTTCAGGTGAGAGTGGTTCACTCCACCCATTTTCAGCCATCCTTAACCATAAATCGCTTTGTAAGACACAGCAAGTTAATGTCCCCTCAGTGGTTCAGTGGTAAAATGCCGGCCATTGAATGAAGAGAATCAGAAGAAGTGCCGGTTCAAATCCACGGTGCAAGTAGATATTTTTTCACAATACAACCTAGTTTTACCTGTTATTAGGTGATTAATTCTGTAAGACCCGTGATGTTTCAATGAATGAATCTCTCTCTCTCCTGTTTTCCATTATTTATATATTAGCTTCATATTGGGAGTGTTTGGGAGAGTCTGTACTAATATCCGTATATAAAAATAAAGGGATTTTATTGCTGCATTTTAAACTAAGAGGGTGGTCAAATCATCAAATCACTGGCCCATGTAATGTTAAGCTCTAACGTTAATCATTGGTTTCCTCTGGTTATTCCTTATGGGAATCTTCATCTCTGTCATCATTTATTATTAATTACTATATATCCCTAGGTCACTTCTTAAATTAGTTTATACTTTTAATTGATTGATTTTGCTCTCCGGTGTTGACCTGAGAAGGAGTCTTTGAGTCTTGGTTCCTCTCATGTTTTCCTCCTCAGAGGGAGTTTTCCTTGCCACTGTCACCTATGGCTTGCTGTCTGGGGGCAGTGACCTGGATTTCTGTAAAGGTGCTTTGTGAGAATTTATTATTTATGAACACGAGGAAGAAATGATGAATTGAATCAGTGGCCGGCATACAAATGATGAATTGGATCAGTACTGGCCAACATGCAAATGGTGAATCACATCAGTACAGGCTAAAACCCATTAAGGAAATCAAATAAAATGTTTAGGATTAAACTTCCACTGTAAGACAGTTACAACTAGGTCTCAGATAAACAAATGTTTGCTTAATGGTGTCTTTTAGCAGTGTTACCGCACTGGTTAGAAGTTAGAACTTCCATTGTTTTCTAAAGGTCCATGACTAGTCCCATGACTAATATTTTGTTTTTTTTCTCCTGCTTTTTATATTTTAGCACTACATTTGGGACTATATAAAGTCATATCTTTTCAACTTTACAGGAGATGCGACCCCTATGACAGGCTAAATTATGTCCACGGTTTATTCTTTCTATACCTTTTTGTTGATCTTTTTAGGCAGTTTTGGAGGAATCAGGCTTTATATGACTGAGCTCATAGCCATCACCCAGAGGGCTTTGCAGTCTCAGTTGTGGAAGATGAAGGCGCAGGGAGGGGTTGCCATGGCTACCATTGCAAAGCAGCAGATGGGTTCTCTGGTGGCTCCACACCTGGGCATGGTGCTGAATGCACTGCTTCAAGGACTTGCAGGACGCACTTGGGCAGGAAAGGTGAGTACCGATGTACACCAACTTGGTATCTAGACTCATTGTCCCTTTTATCAGCTCTACTTCCTATAGAGAAGCACGAAGTAGTTTACAGGTTACTGTAGTCCATGTCCATGCATCATTTGTTAGCCCCTTTTACACCATTTATGAATGATCAGGACCATCAGTGAGCAGGTGTTATATGGGTGGTGAATCATTTGCAGAACAGCAGTAACACTGACATGGTAATGGTGTGTGTGTGTGCGTGCGTGCGTAAGTATACTCAATAAGGTAGCTCTTTGGTATACACACTTATGCCCGCCTGCACACACACACTCCTCGGAATAAATTAGGTTACATGGGTTTAGAATATAAACTCTCATTCATATTAATATTTTTCTCTGAATTGTCGAGTTATGTCTAAGGTGTTCACACACTTTTGTGGCTAATACCTTTTGTGTAATACCTTTCCCTCTGCCTTCAGGAGGAGCTCTTAAAGGCTGTTGGATCTGTGGTGTCAAAATGCAGGTTAGACAGTTTCTTTTCTCTTCTCCTAGTCTTTTGCCTCATATACATTCCCAGCAAGACTTAAATTCTGTACTATTTCTGCTTGTGGCACAGTTTATATCTGCATTTTTTGTTTAATAGTGCAGAGCTTCAGAAGCCTGTGGCAGGCCAGCCAAGTGTGGGTCAAGTGCTGGACCTGGTGCTAAAGGAGTGTAAAAAGGAGAACCTTCTTTACAAAATGGCTGCGCTGCACTGTGCTGCAGACATTTTAGAGGCCACTGATGAGGACCGCTTTCAAGAATTGACAGACATTCTGTTGCCTCTCATCCGAAAGGTACACTAGTTATATTTTGAAAGCATATTTCCAGCTGCTTTTTCTTGAAATTTATCGGGAGAAGTCTTATGTTAGGATAATGCATTTGCATTTTATACTTCATGAAACGTGCCATCTTGAATAAATACCAGAGATTTGTACTCGTGAGGAGTAAAAAGGGAACAAATATACAGATCCAGAAGTGGGGTCCAGGGGAAGCATTTCTGAAGTGAGGGCTCTTTCTTGTTTAATGTTACTAAATGATTTTGCCCACAATTACAACATAGACTGAGCTCCAAAGCCAAAGGTTGTAATTTCTGAAACTCTGACATTTGTCTTTGCATGTTATTCTGCTTCATCAGAATCAGTCTACAACTGTTGGTTCACCTAAACGTGAAGATGATGACGACGAAGATGCAAAGACACGAGAGCTGCAGATGGAGGTTCTGCTGTGTGCATTTGAGACCCTTGGAAAAGCCTGGCCAAAAATTGCACTGACACAAAGTAAGATCTTGCAAAAATGAAACATACAAGTGTAGGTATGTGCATTCAGGATCAGATGAGAGGCTTTTTTTGTTGCTCCAAACACAGATTATTATTATTATAATAATTGTTATTTTGGCCAATCTGCATGAAGTTTTGATAAAAATAAGGTATGGCAGATTAATACAGTGTATTTGAATGCTGCTATACCAAAATGCAATAGCTTGCCTCTTATTTGTGAATGATGGGGCACTTCATTTGATAGTTATTTAAACAGACAACTAATTTTTCATTTATAACATTATATTGTGTAATTGGTGACTGGAAATGTGCTCTTGTGTTTGTGTTCATTTAGTAAGACTAACAAAAAAAACTGCTCAACTTGGTTATCAGAAGTAATTAGAATTTAGATCCCTACTCAAATGTCTAGAATAAATGCTCATTCTGGAGTGAAAGACATGTATTATTTTCTGTGTTATTGCTGTTTGAGAGGCTGGTCTGTGTGCAGGAATTAGTCTGTGTGCGCTTATGTTGCAGCTCGGTATCAGGCAGAGGTGTGTGGGACAATGTGTGACACACTGAAACTAAGCACATGGAGAGTTCAGCTGGGTGTCCTGAAATGTATGAAGGCCTTCTATCAAAGGTGAGAAAATGCAGCTTTCTTTAACATATGACCTAACTACATCATCTGTGTGAACAAATCCTGAAGTGAACCGCATTCTCAAAACAAGTGAATGTGCTGTAGTGTTCTGACTGAAACAGCAAAGGGCTTATTAAAGTTAGGAAATCTGAAGCCTGCTGAGTCAAATGTCATGTGTTCTGGTTTGTGGTGTAGGTTATTGCTGTTAGATAAAGAACACCAGAACCCTGGGGTACTGAGTGAGCTTCTGTCAGAAACCTGCACTGCTCTTGCATCACCACTAGGTGAGGAACCTTTAGAAACAAATGACATCTGCATATAAAACAGCACCAAGCATTCTTTCTCCAAATGACACATTTCTCCAATGTAATCATTTTCTTTTCTTTCCAGAGAACAGAAGTTACTCATCTGTGAGAACGGAGGCCTTGTCCATTCTGGACCTATTACTGAAAAGGATTGAAGGTAATTTTGTTAGTTTTTTCTCGCTTTAACTAAAATAATGAATATGAGCAACGAATGTGTGTTTACATGCACACCAATATGATCATTATGGGATTTTGGCAGTTTGATTACTGAGCCACTCATGCAGACTCTGAGTTTCCCATTAGATTGTGTTGGTAAATATCACACCAGTTATTACCAAAATCTGATTTTTTGCAGTCGTTTCAGACATGTTTATTTACAAATCATGCTCTGGCAAAGTGGTTTTCTGTAACTACGATGTTTTGGAACTTGTGTAGAGAGTGACCAATGGGATTGTCTGGCTGAGAAGAGTCGACAACAGCTCCAGCGTTCTCTTGCTACTATGGAAACTGACAGCCGTCCTGAGCTAAAGGATAAAGCCCAGACACTGAGAAGGAAAATCCAGGGCCTGCCTTAAACCACCCTGTCCACACACACACCCCCCGAGATTCTTGATTCTGCATGCTCCACCGCAGTTGCATCACACAGACCCACCTCATCTGCCAACCCAATATAAACATATTTTAATATGATTGCAGTCCCACTGTTGTATTTATTGCTAGGGAGACAGTTTTTCTCTCATCTAATATGAGCAGATTTTCCAACAAACCTGTGCCAGTGATCTCTAAGATGAACTTTTCTAACTGTAAACATAAACGATGTGCTTACCATCACAGCCGTTTTGGCTCATTTGCTTTTACCAGCTTCTCACACTTATCACTGGTTGCACACTAACTGTACCAACTGTAAGGCTACCATTTGGGTAATTTTCTACTCTCCCAGTGTCTGGTAGTGTCTGCCTGTGTGTTTAAAAAGTTCCTAGAACAGTTCACCTGGCCTTATGTTTATTACTGAAGTTACTAAACATCAGGAAGATGTTTTAAAGAACTGCTTAAAACTGCAAATATGAGCCTGAGATGAACAGGCTTAGATCCTGGGTCGTTTTAGCCAAGCGCTACTGCCAGTTTGAAATGTTTACCTGTACTGAACTACTAGAGCCTCCATGGGTGGCATGACTACTTCAGCTTGCTTAGAGAAAAGCCTCATTCCAGTTTTAAAGGAGAAGTGTAATTTCCCCTTTTCTTCTCCTTCATCAGTTATAGATTGGTGTAAGAACAGCCAAAGCAGCCATTCTGTTTTTTAAGCTAGTAGTGTTCATGAAGTCAAGAGAAACAATGCCATACAAAATCTTTGGAATGTGACATTAAAAAGGAATTTGTTTAGAAGCTGTGTACGTGAAAGAAATGTTCATGTAAATTAGATTGAATCTTTGATTTACCAGTGTTTGCATGTTTCATGGTGTGGTGTGTAAAAATATATTTTCAGAAAAAAAAAAATTGAAGGTTTTTTTTCCCCCCTGCCCAGTCTCATTTCACTCATACTAAATAAAACTTTGCCCATTTAGATGTGGTAAAATAAAATGGTAATTTTATCATTAGGCTGTAGGTCTCCTGGACCAGGACTGGGCCTCAGTGTGTACAGCTGGAATCTTAATCCTGCTGACCCCACACAGTGCACATGTTGGTGCTTAGTCTCATGCTTGAGCTATGTCAAGTAGGTAGAGAAAATACAAATGCTAATAACATGGGGTCACTGGGATTAGGAACCCATGGTATAAAGCAGACTCCAATCTTGGGGATCTCAGCTGATTCATTTCATCAGACATGCAGAAAGACAGTCATGGGTTAAATTCAGAGAGAACATGTTCATCTCCATATTTGTTTAGCATGCTTGGTTAACAGAGAAGACTACATTTCCTTCTACACATTTATTATAGTAAAAGTGGGTCTAACCCCAATCTTAAAAATATGCCTTCAAAACCCTAACTTTATTCATTTGGTCCAAATGATTAGTGAAGTCTGTAATATGAAGTGGTTTTTGGATTGGATTAAGGTTGGAACACTCCTATTGTAGCCTAAAATTCCCAACACGATTCATTTCTTCAGTAAAATACCTTGCTAAACAGTTTTACTTCAATACAATGACTGCTCTGAGGTTTTGACCCCAGAAGAGCAAGGTCAGTAGACACCAGCGCACCTGGACATGCAGAGATTAGTTCCAACCTGCATCTAATCTGCTAACCAACCATAAAACATCTGATCCGACCAATAAAGGACTTAGAAGAAGTTAGACTGCAGAAAGGCTGGTGACCACTGAACTAGCTGCTGATCCGAATAATCCAGTTTCAAGTTACCTGATGGAACATCAAGCCCTACTGAGCAGGAAATGCTCACACTAATATTAAAAATGTATAACAATTACTAGATTTATACTTTTATTTATGTTAGCCAGAAGGTGGAATAAAATTTAAATAGCTGAAGTAGTGGAATAAGTGACAGTGTGGAATAAGATGCTGGATAGAAAATATAAACAGATACAAAAATAACACAACAGCATAAACGTCTCCTTTCCAAATGCCTCAGGTAAGCAACTGAACCTTTTTTGGTACATGATGTTATCCTGAAAGCAATTACAGCAATAAAATCTAACAATTTCGAATGAACACAGATTTTAGGTAAGAAAAAATTAGAAATGTTTTTAAAAAGTGAGTGTGATACAGGTGCATATATTATATGCACTACTGAAAGAAGAAGCTTATGTATACACTGTAAGCAAAGGTGTACATGTGCATTGATTTAGCTAGCAAGTATCTGCCGCTGCCGTTTGTCCTTGGCCTTATCTTGTGTGCGCTGGGTCAGAACTTTGCCCTCATGTGTCTGTGCTGTGCGTGTCACTGTGGAAATGCCATCCACAAACTTAGTCTTGAAGAGCACGTTAGCGTTGGTGAACATGCCATCTTTCAGTGACACCACCACAAACTACAAAAGGGAAAAACAGTAATATTAAAAAAAAACAAACAAACAAAAAAAACCTTTGACCACTTTTGATGAAATTAAAGCAAGGCAAAACCTATACCACATGTATTAACAGACTCAGATTGAATTTCTAACCTGGGAGTGAGTGAAATGCGTACGCAGCATCTGTCCTATGTTCTGTGTGTGCGAGAGGTCAAGGGCAGCATCCACTTCGTCCAAGATGTAGATTGGAGCGGGTTTGAACAGCAACATGGCTAAAATCAATGACAGCGCCACCAGAGATCTGAAACACACACCAGATATGTCTGTACACTATAATTACACACAATTAAAAACATTTTAGACAGGGGTCTAGAATTCCTGTTTTAGATGGCCGGAATCCAGCACCGTTTGGTGATTTCCCTGCACAAAAGCATCTCATCAGTTTATTGCCAGATTCAGTAGGTGCTTAGGAGCTAGAAAAACACCAAACTGTGCTGACCTTCCAGGACCAGACTTAAAGACTCCTGGTTTTAGGTGTAGTTTCAAGGTTAGGATTAGCTGACCTTTGACCTCCACTGAGTTCAGTCAAGTTCTCCTTCCAAGTGTTTCCAAGAGCAACCTTAAACTCCAATCCATCTAGGACACCACACCCCTCAGGTGGGGCTAAACGAGCATTTGCCCCCGGCAGCAGAGTCGAAAATATGGAGCCAAAATCCTTATTCACCTAAACATGCAGTACACACAAAATTACGCACTGCATGTAGAAGTGGTTTGTCGCACCATGGATGGTTCGCTATTGTGTATGTAACTTTTAAAAAGGACATGCTGACCTTTTGCCATGCCACATTTAGCGCCTCATTCTTTTTCTGGTCCAACTCTCTGATTGTCTCCAGAATCTTCGCCTTGTCATTCTCCACAATCCTTTTCTTCTTTTTCAGATCATTATACTGAAATGGACATTCAAATACCAACACAGAACATCTCAAATAAGGATATTTGATCATAAATGTGTAGTACAGCTTCTTATTAATGTGGTACAGACTGGTGAACATAAGTGCCTTACTTTGAGCTATAAAAATGAACAAAACTTCAGTGTTGCTGAACACTGAAGACAGCTGTTTAAAACAACTACTGCTTTGTGAAGTTCAACAATCAGACATTTGATGTTTGTTAGGAATATTAGACTTGCAGCTCCAGTTTCCAGACTAAAGAAGAAAATTTGGGCATGTCTTTGCTCATGGAAAACATCTTTGTTAAGCGGAAAATTGTGCAAATTTAATTTTTCCACTTTCCTAAAGCGTCAGTTTGACCAAAAGTAAATAACCCCATACTCCATAAAAAGTTGATCAGATAAAACATCCTTGAAGGAGCTATGAGGCTAAAGTAGCTAACAAGTAATGCAAGCTTATGTACACCAAGTAGCACTGAGTAAACTACATGCCTAAAACATCACACACACATCTCAAACCTTGTGAAGTAACCTCAAGTCGACCAGCTTACATAGTCTGCGAATATCTGGATCAAGTGGAAAACTGTAATTTTTTTTTTTTTCTGCCAAAGTACGCCTTTAACCTTGTTAAATCATCCTAATCCCTACTAAACCAAAGATAATGAGTTGTATACCCTCTCCTCAGCCTCACTGAGCATGTTCATGGCTCTGCGGTTGATGTTCCTCTCTAGCTTGTCTTTGGTCTCCTCCAGTTTTTTTAGTCGCTGCCCAGCTTCTCTAGGGTTGTTTGTCTTGAAGTCATATGCAGAGTTGGGCTGGCCAAACAGATGTTGCTCAGATGAGATCCAGTCATTCTCAGCCAACATGCGTGTTACCTACACATAAAGGCATTAAATGATCGGTCACTTCTATCCACTCCCTTGCAGCAAATAACATATTCCAATTCCCTACAAACATCAACACACAACTGCTCTCCAATTTAAGTCCAATCTCTCCAACACATACTCTGGCAACAGCATCAGCGCTGTCCTTCTTGTGTTTGCTGATGTTGTGTTCGAGCTCTTTGATTTTGAGCTGGGCATCGTTGTTTTGCTCTCGGAGCCGGTTTGCTTCTTCAGTCTTCCCTTTGATCTCTCTCTCCTGCCCCAAAATCACCTCTTTTTGCTGGGAAAGCTGCTCCTGCGCTTGCCGCAAAGCTTCCTACAACACACACGCACGCGCACGCACACGCGCACACACACACACACACACACACACTTATGCAGCCGCTTTGGCCTGCACTTTAGCTTTGTGAAATATTGTAAATCAGTCATGAGGAATACCAAAAATTATTCTGACCTTGAAAAAAATGATTAATAAGAATATTTGAGTATTTGTTCATTACGTTGGTATTCCAATCTATTTTTAGTATATGGGAACTTATTTTTAGAGGCCATCTGTAGTAATTTGGACAGTTAACCTGTAAATAACCATCACAATGTGTAAAAATGTTACCTTATTGGCTGCGACCTCAGTTCTCATGGTACTGATCTGCTCCTGTATGGCCTTCATGGCCTCATCCAGAGCCTCAATTTGCTGTGCATAGACAGCCTGCTCTCGCTTCAGCTCCTCCAGCTCTAGAGCAACAGCATCAGCCTCCTACAGACAGACAGACCGACCGACCTTGTAATTTGCATTTCTAAAACAAACACTGGCATACACCTCAAATTAGTACACAGTTAAAAGAGCTGTCCTTGACAGACAGATGGACCTGGTTAAATCAGAAGTAATTGGTAATGCAGATTGCCCCAGAGCAAAGAACATTACAGCAAAATAAGACACCATTGCCAGGTGGTAATATGGCTACAGCCATTGACAAACTCTTATATTATGATGACTTTAGTCAAGAAGCTAAAAGCAGACACCTGTTGTCTCTCCTTGAGCTTTTTGTTGAAGGCATCTGCTTTGCTCTTGGCCTGGTTGAGCTTCTGCTGAGCTGCTTTCAGTTCTTTCTCCCTCTCTGCCTCAGCATTCTTCATCTTGTTCTCCAGTATCTTGTACTTGTCCTCTGCCTTCTTCTGTACCTCTTTCGTCTTCTTGAGAGTCTCCTCGCTTTCCTCTACCATGCAAAAGCCAAAAAAAAAAAAAAAACACACACACACTATGGTGAGGTGACTGCAACAAGCATGATTGTGAAAGTGATTATTAGCCAGCCATGACATACCTAAAACCCATTCTACACAACAAATAGACTGGTATGGGTCCAAACAGGTTATATTCAGCATTTTAAGGCATTTAACTGCCAACTGGCATATTATCAGCATTACGTGCCTTTTATGGGGTTTGAAACGAGAACTGCATCATGAAATCTGAAACTGCTTCTGTCGCAAGTCAACACTTCCCACACTGCTCCAACAGCTTTCACATTTCACTTGAACTAATACAGTAAGTGAATGGTCCTTAGGCTGCCAAGAGGAAAGTGGATGAGTGCATGTTAAAGAATGCATACCAATGGTCTTGCGGAGGTTCTCCAGTTCCTCTTGTTGTTTGTGGAAGGAGCTCTGATGTAGTTTGGTCTCAAGTATCTGAGCTTCCTCAGTCTTCAGGTCCAACTGCTGCTTCAGCTGCCGATACCTTCAAGAACAAAGCAAAACAATTAATCCTCTATCTTTCTCTGTCCAACAAAGACATCATCTCTCTGCCTCTCTTCTGCTATTCATAGAAATAAGAACTCCATCCCATTTCCTCTCTATAGTCCTTTCCAAAATACCATGTCTTTTCTTCTACTGTTGTCTCTATTTCCATGTTTCCCCAAAGTGTGCACCTATAAAAACGTTTAGTAAGGCGGTTTTAGTTGCTGGGGTTACTTGGTTACTAACTTTTCAGCAGTTCCTTTGAGGCTGCTGAGCTCTGTTTCCACAGCAACAAGCTCTGCCTCTTTAGCTTTCAGGTTGTCCTGGACATCTTTCACTGCCGCCAGCTTCGAGAGCACTGAAGCTGTCTGAGCACGAGCACCTACAAACAGATACAAACATCTGACTGCAAATTCCTCTGCATTATTTCAGCCCAACCAATTAAAAATGAATATACTATTGCATCCAGTACTATGGACTGAGTGTTAATTTGCTATGTTCATCCAACAGAACACAATATATCTTGGCATTATGCACACCTCCTGTTAGCGTTCCCTGCGGATCAAATACATCTCCTCCGAGAGTAACTGTTTTCGTGCTCACATGCTTATCAAAAGCAACTTTCTTAGCGTTGTCCAGAGTATCGCAAACGAGCGTGGTTCCAAAAACGTACTCCATTGCCTTACGCAGCTCTGACTCATAACCCACCAATGACAGAGCTGTGTGCACATTATCCTCCCCCACCTGAAACATGACAAATTAAAGATCCTCATCAAAAACAACATATTTCAAAATGTCGTCTCTCTTTTTCTTAAAAGGTCTTTTACCAGGTCTTTAGCATTGTTGACCACACTGGTGTTGAGAGTCCGTGCAGAGATCTTGTTCAGGGGGATGATGGTATATCTACGCTTCAGTTCTCCTTTTTCCAGAATCTTCTTTCCAGTTACCTAAAAGACATTTTAAGCAGAAATTATATTTTTTGTAGTCTAGGGAGTTTAAACATCCTTGTCAAAGATCAAAGTCATTTACAGCAATAGGCTAAGTGTACTCTGTTGATTAAAAAACTCTATTGCTTATGTATTGTGTACCTTTCAAAAAATAAACAATCAGGGTTTATGCAGGAATCCTAGAGTCAAATTTACTACCTTTTACTACCTTTTTTACTACCTCCACAATATTTTTTACTACCAACACGACATCGAGCAGCGGCATATTTTTTTGT
>JBBPCZ010000089.1:7172874-7188644 GCA_037974445.1 Brycinus macrolepidotus
ACACACACACACACACACACACACACACACACACACACACACACACACACACACACACACACACACAGAAACACACTCTGTTAGGGGGTGAAAAAAAACTGTGGTCCACAGGAAGGCTCAGGTAAAACACACACACACACACACCCCCACACACTCGGCTCACCGAGGTCCTCCTCCCCAGAGTCGGCTTTGAAGATGTAAACTTTAATGACCTCCTGACCGTCCTCATCTTTCTCCACCTCCTGATCTCCTATCGCTCCTTCCACCGTCACTTCCTCTCCGTCAGCAGAAACCATCTTTCCTGCCTCATCCACTAGGGGGCGACAGAGAGGGTGGGGGCATTTAGTCACATTTTAAATAGATATGAACATTTTGTGGCTAAAAATGTTGATAATATCAGCTGATATAACTGTACATGTGCAGCTGAGCTACAGTGACAACCCTAGTTAAACGTACTTAAACAATTCTTCTTCTTTTTCTACTTTCTTCTACTGTTGCCACAGCGGACCAACCATCTCCATTTCCATCTCTCCTGTGCATCTCCCTCTCCCACACCCACTGCCTGCATGTCCTCCCTCACCACATCCATAAACCTCCTACTAGGCCTTCATCTTCTCCTCTTCCCTGCAGCTCCATCCTCAGCATCCTTCTCCCAACACACTCAGCACATGTCCAAACCAACGCAATCTCGCCTCTCTGACTTTTCCTCCAAAAGGTCCAATTCGAGCTGTCCTTCTAATAAACGTGCTTAAACAATTAATGAATATAATTCATCATTAAAAACTTCTATCTATACATCCCTGCGAAGTTTTAAGGCCTCGTACGTCTTTAAATTGTCATTACAGTCGGAAACCATGGGACTGAATGTAGAGAATCAGAAGATCGCCAGTTCGAATCCACGGTGTGAGTCAATTTTTTTAAGACAAACTTTTTTTGGCCCATAAAACCAATGTTTATGTGTCTCCAAACACTGGTTTTATAGCAACCACGCAATCACACTTCGCATTTTCTCACGGAAATGCAATCTAGTTTCTTGGTTGTTTTAAATTTGTTGTTTCTCACTAAATTGCTTTTTGCACACACTATAAAGCACTTTGAACTGCATTCATCATTATTATTATCAGCAATCATGGTTCACCTCTCTGGCATAATGTGAGGCAGTTAGCATGTTTGGAATATTAACCTCAAAAGTTCTCTTTATTAATCACTGATTATTGATTATTGATTATTGTTGGTTCAGCAAGATTCTCCTGGTTCTCAGTGTCAGATGGAGTGATGTGTGAGGAGGAGTGCGGGTTGGTGTGAGTGATGAATGTTCAGGCCAAGAAAAAGAAAAGCAGGATCTTACAGGAGATCATCAGGTAGTCTCCACAGGTGTCCGAGTCCTGCTCCCTCTCCTCCACCAGCACGTCCTCCGCCATCTCCGCCATGGCGACGCCCTCCTCGTCCTCCTCCTCGCCCTCCAGCGGCATCACACATGTCTCCACGGCGACACCCTCGTCGTCCTCGGCGACCACATCCTCCACGGCGTCCTGGATGACGAGTTCGTCTGAGGAGAAGCCCCTCACGGCCTCGGCCTCCACGTCCACGTCCCCGTCCCCGTCTCCCTCGGAAACCAGGACTGTCTCCTGCAGCTCCACCACGTACTCCTCCCCACACAGACCCCCATCATCTGACCAGAGACACATCAGAACACCGTCCGCAGAGTGGGACAGAGAGAAAGAGTAGCAAAAATGAAGAAAGGAACGAAAAATGAGAGAACAGTGAAAAAACAATGAAACAAGAAACAATCCGAACCAAACTGAAGATTAAAAATCAGAAGCAAAAGAGGAACAAAAGAAAAATGAACTGGCAGCTAAAAAAAAAAAAAAAAAAAAAAGGTTAGAAACAAAAAAGAAAAATCAAAGTCTAAGGGATTCAAGAGACACAAAAAAAGAACCAAAACTGAAAAAATGAATCAGAAAGAAAAAGAAGGAAAAGGAAAAAGAAAAAAAGAAAGAGAGCAGACTGCAGAGTGACGAGAGCAAGTGAATGAATGAAGAGCTGCGAGCGGGTGAGCAGCAGGCTGGCAGCGGAGAGCGTATCTACCTGACCCATGGAGGATGATCTTCGGCTCTTGGGAACGAAGTGCAAGTCTCGTCACATCTTCATCCATCGTCCTTACTCTTCATTGGCCTTGTTAAAACCTAGAGCAGCAAAAACAACCAATCAAACAGCCATTCCTCACAGTAAAGCCAATTAATACAGTTATACTGATGCGATGGGGAGAGAGAGGACCACCCTGCCCAACCAGAGAGAGAGAGGACAGTTATACTGAGTGATGGGGAGAGGGAGGACCACCCTACCCACCCAGAGAGACAGAACAGTTATACCGAGTGATGGGGGACAGGGAGGACCATCCTACCCACCCAGAGAGAGAGAGGACAGTCATACTGAGTGATGGCAGACAGGGAGGACCACCCTACCCACCCAAAGAGAGAGAGAGAGGACAGTTATACTGAGTGATGGCAGACAGGGAGGACCACCCTACCCACTCAACTAATATTCAGAGACAGGCAATGTATAAGTGTAAAGTGTCCATTTGTCATCCGTGAACACACTATAGCACACAGTGTGAACAGCACAAAACTGTTTTCTGTATTTAACCCATTCACCAAGTGAAGCAGCGGGCAGCCAGCGACGCAGTGCCCGGGGAACAGTGTGTGGGGACGGTACCTTGCTCAGGGGTACCTCAGTGGTGTCACGAACCCACTACCTTCTGATTGCAGGAGCAACTCCCCAACCACCAAGACACCAGCTGGTATATCCGGTCTTTTAGTGTTAACAAGCTTAAATATACAATATACACAACCACTGCCAGAGGCCACACCTACTGCCCCGTCCAGTCTACTGAGTCAGCCAATAGGAGCAGTGCTCTTTAAAATAGAAACATCTGGAAAATGAGCCATTCTACACAAACTCGTCATACAGCGACTGAATTAACACACCCCCACCCCCATTTGTTCCTCTCGCCAAAACTACCTCACAGTCACAGATATAATTGTATTACAGTGTATTAGTCTGTCAGAACGATAGTGCGGATAACATGAACGGTATAGAGCCTTACAGAGCGTTATAGAATGTTACAGAGCATAACAGAGCATTACAGAACATTAGAATGGTTCTTAAATGAAACAATATCACCCCCTACACTTCCTGTAGTGTATTACAGTTTGTCAGACTGACAGTGTAGATCATATGAACATTATAGAGAATTTCAGAGCGTTATAGAAATTACAGAATGCCGTTTAACTGAAACAATACTAGCCATATTTAACAAATCACACTCACTAATGATTTGCAAATGTCATTCACTTACATGCTGTCCAGACTTTTAATGTCACACAATACTGCATTCTGAATTATCTATATGTACGGTTTTATGGGTCACTGGTTTATTGGTACGGTTTTATTGGCTCGGTTAACAGTAAACCTTTTCTGAGGGTTCTAGATTAAACCCTGATGTGTAAAAGCAGTTTCAATGGTTCATATGAACACATATATGAGCTCATATGAGCTCATGTTTCTACAGTGACTCCTTCAGTAAAGAGTCCTGGAATAGAGCTGCTGCTGTTCACCACCACCTGACACACCCACTGGTCAGACCATCTGACACACACACACCAGTTGGTAAGACCATTTGACACACACACACCCTGACTAAACTACCTGACCCACACCCCCACTGGTTATACCATCTGACACACATACACCAGTTCGACTGCCTGACACATACACACAAACACTGGTTAGACTACCTGACACACTCCCACTGGTTGGACCACCTGATACACTCCAAGTGGTTAGACCACCTGACACATACCCACTGGGTAAACCACCTGACACACACATACTGATTAATCTATCTGACCCACACTCTCACTGGTTAGACCACCTGACACCCACCCACTGGTTAGACCAACTGACACACACACAGGTTAGACCGCCTGACACCCACCCACTGGTTAGACCATCTGACACACACACACACACACACACACACACACACACACACACACACACACAAACACTGGTTAGACCACCTGACACATTCCCACTGGTTGGACCACCTGACACACTCCAAGTGGATAGACCACCTGACACATACCCACTGGGTAAACCACCTGACACACACATACTGATTAACCTATCTGACCCACACTCTCGCTGGTTAGACCACCTGACACCCACCCACTGGTTAGACCAACACACACACACACACACACACACACACACACACACACACACACACACACACACAGAGGTTAGATCGCCTGACACCCACCCACTGGTTAGACCATCTGACACACACACACAAACATTGGTTAGACTGCCTGACATACACCCACTGGTTACTAACTGCCGCTCCTATTCAGTCAGTAACATATCCAGAATGACTGGAATGATGTTCTCATACTGGCTGTAGATCAGAAATCAGCAAGCATTTTATTGAAAGGTCATTAAAGAAGAGATCTAAGAGAGGTTCTCAGGATGTATTCACAGAAACCATCTGGGTGACTACTGACTTCTAGTGTTTGTCAATAACATCAGCCTTGTGGCTCCAATGTTCAAATAAAGAAGCAAACGCGTCTGGGGCGACTGGCCATGTTTGGGGGGAGGTGAAAGAGAGTGGAGGTTTAATTCTGATGAACTGGTCCTTTAATGCGTAACAGCGGCAGATGCTCCGCTGCACTGTTTACTGCTGCTCCATCACAGCAGAACCAGATTCTCCATGAACCCGGAGCTCCTCTCTCACGCTCCTGGGGGGGGGGGGGTTTCCCGACCCCGTCTCCCTGGGCGACCCCCATCAAGAGGGAGGGGGGGTGCTGCAGGAGCTGGGAGGGGCGATGCTCCACAGCTGAACGGTACCGAACTGAACCGAACGGCTGATGGGCGGAGGGGCTTTTTTGGGACCCCATGAGCAAAGTCGAACGTGCAAATCAAAGAAGCGTGTGAACATGGCGCCTCTCGCGCCCTCACTGCTGCATAAAAAAAAAAACCTTCCCTCGCGCGCCATTTTGAAAGGGGGTGGAGGGGAAAGAAGGAAGGGGGGGACAATAGACACACACATACACATACATATATAAATATATATATATGCATGCATACACATTAATGCACGCGCATACACACATGCATGCACCACTTCATGCAATAAAAATGCATTTCATTCAGCGCGCGCTTGTATTTCCTTTCACTATCTCTCTCGCTCTCTCTCTCTCTCTCATACACAAACACACCCCTCCCCTCCCCCCCCTCCGTTTTCCGAGGCCTGGCGCGCGCGGCCTTCTCTAGGCCTGGGCCCCGTGCAGGCCTCGCGCCACCGGACAGGCGCGCGCCGCCGTGATCCCGCGCGAGCCGCCGCGCGCCCTGCCGCAGAACAAAGCGCCCTCGCGCCCCGCTGTCCTTACCGCGTGTTTTGGGGTGAGGTGCGCGCGCGGCCTCCTCCGTCTCGAGCCGCAGGCCGCTCGGGCTCTGCGCCGTGTTAGCGCGCGCAGGGAGGAGGAGGTGGAGGAGGAGGAGGAGCAGCGCGAGGCTGCAGGAGAGAAAGAAAGGGCGAGAGAGAGAGAGACAGAGACAGAGAGAGGGGGAGGGAGAGAGAGAGAAAAGCCTGCAGCTTCGCCAGCGCGAGCGCCCGCCGTCAGAGCACCACGTCACAGCGCGAGAGGAGCAGGAAAACGCGGAAGGAGTGTCGGCGCGCGGGAGCACGAGCTCGAGGAAGGCCGAGAGAGAGAGAGAGACTAAAGCAGAAGCAGAACAGAAAAAAGCAAAGACAGTAATGGAAATAGTGTAGAAAATCAAAACGGGTGGGAAGAAAAGGAGCTAAAATCACACGTGCAAAAAAATCAAAGCGAAGTGTTTAAAGTGACCATTTGTCATACATGAACACACGACAGTGTGAACAGTGTGAAATTCTTTCTCTGCATTCACCAAGTGAAGCAGCGGGCAGCCAGGAACACAGCACCAGGGGAGCAGTGTGTGGGGACGGTACCTTGCTCAAGGGTACCTCAGTGGTGCCACTAGCTGTCCTGGGATTCAAACCCACGACCTTCTGATCGCAGGGGCAACTCCCTAACCACCAGGCCACCAGCTGGCCTAATGTCCCATATTTACCTTGTAATGTCTTGCATTTACTCTGTATTTGTACTGTATTACCTTGAATACATATATCTGTATGCAGACATATATATACACAATGTGGGCATCGTTTTTTCTGGGTTTGGGCTAGGCCCCTTACTTCCAGTGAAGGGCTTAATCTTAATGCTTCAGTATACCAAGACATTTTGGACAACGCCATGCTTCCAACTTTGTGGACACAGTTTGGGAAAGAACCTTTTCTATTCCAGCATGACTGTACCCTAGTGCACAAAGCAAGATCCATAAAGACATGGTTGGATGAGTTCGGTGTGGAAGAACGTGACTGGCCGGCACAGAGCCCTGACCTCAACCCCATCCAGCACCTTTGGGATGAACTGGAACGGAGATTGCAAGCCAGACCTTCTCATCCAACATCAGTGTCTGACCTCATAAATGCTCTACAGAATGAATGGATATATATAATGCTCTGGAAAGAAAACTCAGACACAGTGTCATGATGGACAGATTTTGTCTTTTATTCTCACAATAACAAGAGCTTGAATCTCAAATTTTGGTGGTCAAGTGTTCAGATGGTTAGATGTTGAGATGGTCAGATGGTTAGATGTTCAGATGTGGTCCAGCTGGTCCAGTGTGTCCAGTGTGAGCTGTTTGGTCCAGCAGCACAGTTTCTCAGCCTCCTCCTCCCACTCACAGTCCTCCTCCATCAGATGGACCAGACACGGTTCTCCTTCACTCAGATTATCCTCCTGACCATCACCCAGCACCTACACACATGCGCACACACAACACACACAGATAGACAGACAGACAGACAGATTCTGGCTGTGTACTTAAATGAATCTTTATGGTGTTTATGGTTCTCTGTTCTCTCTTCCGGGAAAGAGGCGTGTTTGTCTTTTCATAACTTTACGTTTTAAAGAGGAACTATAATACAGAGTGTCCTCACTCTCTGGTCAGGGTGGATGTAGAGCCGTTTCTTGCGGGCAGCAGCGCTCCGAGCCCGAGCCGAGCGCCGACTGGATGCTGCAGAGGGGGGCGGGGCAGTGGGGGACCTGAGGACAGGGGGGTCAGAGGGCAGCCTGTAAAAAAAATGTAGAAAACAAACACTGACCACCAGCAACCCTATCAGCCGAGTAGTCTGATGTGACAAAACAGCATTTCACCTGAGTGTCTCAGTCTGTCCTGAGGGTCCTGAAACACCTTCCCTCTGCAGGACATCCAGCTCAGGACCTCTGACTCTGTTCCGGCACGGGACCTGCAGACTCAGACGCCTCCAGCCGTTCTCCCTCCCCCCAACACAGGCAGGTAACCCATCCAGGTGACTGGAGTACTGGAGGAGGAAAGTTCATTCTCCCAGTTTACCCCCACATGACCCCACATCAATGGATCAATCAAGACGTGTTCGGGTCCGCCTGTAGCGCTGAAGTTCAATTCATTTTTACAGCTTTCAGTAAGTCATACTGTGTCCTAAGCCACGCCCACAAGTCTGATCCACCTTAATGAAGAAGTTCAGTTCATTTTTACAGCTTTCAGTAAGTCATACTGTGTCCTAAACCGCGTCCACAAGTCTGATCCACCTTTATGAAGAAGCTCAGTTCATTTTTATAGCTCATAGTAAGTCATACTGTGTCTTAAACGACGCCCACAAGTCTGATCCACCTTAATGAAGAGCTGGATGTGGTTTGAGGGTTCAGAGAAGTTTTGGGTTTGTGTTTGCAGTAAAAGATTTGGGTGACTATTTACTTCTAGTGTTAGCAATGTTAGCCTCGTAGCTCCAGTTCTGATCTAAAGAAGATAAATTTGGACGCAAACACGTCTCGACTGATCTGGGGTCATTTGAGCTGATGTATTTTTTTTTAATATTCCATTAGCAGTGTGTTAGCGGTGTGTTTTCCTGCCTGTACGTAGTCTCTCATGCAGGTGACATCTACGGGGTCAGATATCTCTCGGCCTTGCCACTGAACCTCGTCCTCCATCAGCAGATCCATGAACTTTCTGCTCCCCATCATCCTGCAGGAGTCCACAGCAGCCTGAACAAAAACACCCCCAAATTCAAGTCTCAAGGACCAAAGTCCGAGAGTTTTGAGATCCATAAGGTTGTTAAAGAGGAATATTAGCCTTGGCAGACGTTAGCCAGTGAGTTGACTAACTTAGCTAAAGTGTCAGTGAATTTGCCAACACAAACATTAGCAAAATAATGTTCAAAAAGCTCCTGAAGATTCATGTGTTCAGAGAGCATCTCCTCTCCTGATGCTCCTAATCTTCTTGCATTACTCAAACATAAAGATTTAGCACTTAGCACTCTCCTCTGGTTCTCACACTGTCCTGAAACTTGAGTGTGTCCTCATATTGTTAGTCGCTTTGGATAAAAGCGTCTGCCAAATGATTGTAATGTAATATAAAATATAAAGTTATGGTTAGCAAACTGAGAAAAACGAAAGGAAATGACTATAGATCTTAACCAGTGAGGTGATCGCATTTCAAGGCGTTAAATCTTATATTTACTGCAATTAGTTTTCTATAATAATCGTTTTGTTGTTTACTATTTACTCATTTTTTTGAAGAAATCTTACTCATTAACTGGTGTTTACCCTACTGGCAGATATTTCCAGAACAGAATCTCATTTTCAGTAGATTTGGTTTTCAGTGTATATTGTACTGCTATATAAACGGTTCCTCATTTTAGTCTATTAGATTTTGAATAAAGAATATATAATTATATTATCAAGAAGTGATTAAATGTAATTGAGACATGTTGAAACGTGGGAGTTCATAATGAACGGAGTAATTTGCTTAAATAATTGTAATTAAATACAATTAATTTGCGGGCAGAGATTTACACCATTGTAACTAGAAAATAAATAATACACACACATGTACAAACATTGTAAATACATACACAAAAAATAATAATAAAAATAATAATAATACATTTTATTTGAAAAGCGCCTTTCAAAACACTCAAGGCCACTGTACACAACAAAATGATAAAAAGAACAAGCATAAGAGCAGACAATTTACAGAATCTACAAAAAACTATCCAAAATAATATGGCAGAGTGAAGAAGATTTTGTTGAATAAGCTACTTTGAACAGGTGTACACATATACACAGAATGTTATATATATATTTGTATGCAAACATATATATATATATATATATATATTACATACAATGTTTATATTTATACATATTAAAAAACATTCATATAGTACATAAAAACATTGTACATGTGTATATTTAATGCTTATATATTCTCCCTCATGCAGTTATGTATGTGGTTACTATGGAAACGGGAAGGCCTCACCTGGCTGGAGGGCTTGAGGAGTTTTTTTCCAGACAGGTAGCTCCGCCCACGGCCTGTGTGGAAGATCTTGAATACGATCACAGGAGGGAACTCGGAGCCAGAGAACCTGCCCAACAGAACAGGAACGCTCTCAGAAAAACAGAGTTCAAAGCAGAACATATTTCGGTGCTGGATAAAAAAATTCTGATCTCTAACGGACTCGCTTATGCAGTTTCAGACTCATTGTTAACTGTAAACATGGACTCAACTTGGGCTGGTTTTAGCTAAGCTAACATAGTTTAGTCCGGGGTTCTAGATAACAGTGTGTCGCACAGGATCAGAACCCACATAAGTGAGTCTATTGGAGATCACTGAACACCTAGGTGTGTAGTTAGTACCATGCTAATTGGTGCGGTATAGACTTCCATTATTTGTTAGCTACATTAGCCTTGTAGCTCCAGTGCTAAAGCTACATGAACACACTTTTAGATGTAGAATGAAACTCGAGTACCTGAGTCTGACTTTACAGTGGAGGCTGCGGTCTCTCAGCAGGGCCGCCTCCAGGGGGCTGATCTGGACCAACACTGCAGGACTTACACAGTGCTCCTACACACACACACACACACACACACACACACACACACACATTACCACACCATTATTCTTTATTTACTGAATTTAACTATTAAACTCTGAAGGTGTGTGTGGATCCACTTTCTCATAACTGCAGAACTCAAACACTAATTTCATAGTAGATACTGAATAATTCATAATGGATACTGACTAATTCATAGTAGATACGGAATAATTCGTAACAGATACTGAATAATTCATAGAAGATACTGAATAATTCATAGTAGATACAGGATAATTCGTAACTGTGGATACTGAAATTTCATAGTGGATACTGAATAATTCATAGTGGATACGGAAAGAATCCATAGAAGATACCGAATATGTCATACTGGACTCTGAATCATTCATAACAGATCCTGAATCATTCATAGTGAATACTGAATAACACACTGAAATAACTAATACTGGACACTGAATAATTCATAGTGGATACTGAATAATCGGTGTTACACTTTCCACTTTTGAAAGGTTTGAGGGTCTTTATTCTGAACTCACCGCTGAGCGCAGGGTTCTCATCAGTTTGCGGAACAGTTTGCGGTTCTGGTGGGATCTCCAGAACATCTGGATTCTCCGAGCAGAGACATCCCGCAGCTCTCGCTCCGTCCTGCAGAAGAGCAGTCATCTCCTTTATTAACTCTTCTGAATTATTATCACATTAATATTCATCTTCTTTATTAACACCTCTTCTATCTTCAAGTGGATAGGTTTACCATGACTGAACTGATGATGTCACGTTTTAAACTGTGACTTACCCAAGTTGCATTTTCTCACAGATCCTGATCTGAAATGATCTGATTTGATCAGATTTGTTCTGATCTGATCTGTTCTTCTCTGTTCTGATCTGATCTTGGTTGATTTTGGTTTGAGTTTGAGTTTGGATTCTGTTGCCTGGAAACGAGTAAACTAGATAGAAACAGGTCAACAGGGCTCCACAGTCCTCATGTGGGAAACTTCTGTCATGAACTAAACCAGAATAAAGTCTGGTGGATCTTTTTCCTGAGTGATTTACCTGTGAAATATTCTTTAAATTGATTTTAAATTAACGTTGTATTTCCAGGCTGCAGCGCCACCTGTGTCCAGGGGCGGCGCTGCGGGGCTCTGCTGCTCTGCAGGAGCTCGGAGCGGCGAGGAGAAGAAGAGGAACATGTACAAGGTGAGAGAGGAAACTTTAGAAGCTCAGAGTTTAATAAAATATTATTATTTTAAGTATTCTTCATTAAAACGCTGCTGGGGCGAAGCTCCGCGTCTCGTGTTCAGTAAAGCGATTTTAAAAGCACCCGTTTTGTGCACCTGCTCGTAAAGAGGCGAAGTGAAGGACATTTAATCTCCTTTTCTCTTTTTCTCCACGTTTATTCTTTTATTTGAGTTCATAGTTCATTCCAGTCGAGTATAAACATTAATAAAAACGAGTTTATCTTGAGAAATTACGGAACTGAACACGTGCTCTCACTTACAGAGTGTTTTTACCACTTAAATCAAAATTAAATAAATATTACACAAATATTCAGTCCTGGGAGACGAATGTATAAATTGTAAAACAAATACAGAGATATAAATGAGCTGTCGTTTTGTCGGTGTCTTTAAAAAAATAATTAAAATAATAAAAATTAAAATCTGACACAAATCTTCTCAGCTGCAGTTCTGGCCTGTGGCCACCAGGTGGCACTGCTGTCCTTTAAATGTGCGTCTAAGCGCTGAGTTTCACTATATGGACAAAAGTATTGGGACACACCTGTATTTCGGGGTTTGGGCTAGGCCACTTACTTCCAGTGAAGGGCAATCTTAATGCTTCAGCATACCAAGACATTTTGGACAACGCCATGCTTCCAACTTTGTGGGCACAGTTTGGGGAAAAACCTTTTCTGTTCCAGCATGACTGTACCCCAGTGCACAAAGCTCCATAAAGACATGGCTGGATGAGTTCGGTGTGGAAGAACTTGACTGGCCCGCACAGAGTCCTGACCTCAACTCCATCCAACACCTTTGAGATGAACTGGAACGGAGATTGCGAGCCAGACCTTCTCGTCCAATATCAGTGCCTGACCTCCTAAATGCTCTACAGAATGAATGGGCACAAATTCCCACAGAAACACAATCTTGTGGAAAGCCTTCCAAAAAGAGTGGAAGCTGTTATAGCTGCAAAGGGGGACCAACTCCACATTAAAGCCTATGGATTAGAATGCAGTGTCATTAAAGTCCCTGTTTGTGTAATGGTCAGGCGTCCCAATACCTTTGTCCATATAGTGTATTTTCTGTTTAATGTTTTTAGAATTTTAGTTTTTTTTTTTATTTATTTACTAAAAGTAGGCCCGCTGTGTTAGATCAAACTAAATTTATAAGAATTCCAGCCCTTATGCTGAGTACCTTTTTAAATAATCATTTTTTTTACTGTTTGTGATAATAGAGAAGTCACTGTGCACTCTTATATTCAATGAAATGTCAGAATTTATTAATCAGTTTAGATACTTTTATGTAATTAAAACATGAATTTATAGATTATAAAGCGAACACAGTGAAATAAATGAGTTGTTGTTCTCTCAGTGTCTGTAAAAAATAAAAATACAAATCTGATACGAGCCCTTTCAGCTGCAGTTCTGCCCTTTAAATGTGCATCTGAGTGCAGATTTTTTTCTGTTTACTGTTTTATTAAATGTTGGTTTTATTGATTTATTTACTGAAAATAGGCCTGCTGTGTAAAATAAAACTCATTTTATAAGAATTACAGCACTGATGATGAGTAAAATTTTATATAATCTGTTTTTTTTTACTGTTTTACACTGCGCAGCGTAATAATACAGTTAGAAAAGACAAGAATTAGAGCTGCATGATACTGACAGAATACCAGTATTAAGATTTTACTACATATTGCGATTGGGATTCCTTTCAGTATATTAGAGGTCCCAGATCATCACTTTTCTTTAATTAAAAAGGCTTAAAGTCTGTTAATATTGTTTCAAATGGTACATTTACACCCCCTGTCCGTACGGTCCCTATATGGAAAATAAACTACAGAAACAGCCCGTTTTCAAATCGTAGTTGTTGTGATGTCACAAAACCAGCACATTTAAATTTGTCTCCTTATTCTGGTTACAGCAGTTTAGTCCCGTCCGTTCATGCACCGATTCATCAAAACCTTTAAACACGGTTAAAAATGAGACTTTTGTTGGATTACATGAAGACCTCGATTCACCAGAACACCCAGTAACTCACCTGGAGCTGTGATTGGTCGACCCAGTCAGAAATACTGTGATTGGTTAGAGGCTCATTTGCATATCACTGCCCTCTGTGATTAAACTTTATAGATCCTGGAGGAAGTTGCTTATGTTATGACTCCACAGACACACAGAGACACAGACGCAAGAACAATACATAATATAAAGTCTAATTTAGTCCAATAAAATTAAAAATATCAGTATTACAGAGACCAATGTCGTGATAATGATTAACAGAAGATTTATTGTGCAGCTCTAATAAGAATGTAAAAAATATAGCAGCAGAAAGTGTCTGTAAGTGAGTCACTGAGTGGGTCAGTCAATGAGAAGTCCTCATTTCATGCATTGTTTTGTATATTACGTGTGTGTGGGTGTGTGGGTGTGTGTGGGTGTGTGTGTGTGGATGAGGACTATTCCCTGAAACAAAAATTTTCAAGAATAATCCTGCTTGTTAAACAGTGTTCAGAGTTTGTTTGGTGTGAAACGGTTCATTGTGGAGCCTGTGATTTCTTTACAGTGGCGGTGAATGGAACCAGACATCTTCAACACAAATACAGCCGTTTTATTCACCATCGACGCCCAGTGAAGCTCCACGTGTCTCTGAGTGTTTATATGGATGTCGATGTTGGTAAAATAATGGAGAGTCTGAACTAAATCACTTTTCTTTGGGGACTGTTTTGCCTCGCAATGCCCTGCATGTATCCCTCCACCGTGAACGAGTTTAGTTTTAGGACCTAAAGCTTCTCAAACCTCTGGTAGAACAACGCCTCAGGCGTCAGGCAGCACAAACAGACCCATTTGATGGAATAACTTTCTGTGAGGGAGATTTGAGAGGCAGACGTCTGGTTCCTTTCACCTCCACTGTGAACAATTCTGACTCGGTGAGTTTCTCCAGAATTCGTGGTTTACTTTTGTACATCGAAGTGACTGTCCGTCTCTGTTGTGTTTCCATGGTGATGGCGGTTGTTGTGCAGGTGGGGGGTGTGGCTGGAATTTCGGGGGCTCTGGGTCTGAGGTCAGTGTCTGTTCTGGCCGCAGAAAAGGAGAAGCAGAGCGAAGGAATCAGTATAGACGAGGTAAAACAGACACGAACGACCTGCACAGTTAACACCTTTAAGGCGAAAGTTCAGCCAGAAATATAATGTTATGTGGTTTCTGTGTGTGTGTGTGTGTGTGTGTGTGTGTGTGTGTGTGTGTGTGTGTGTGTGTGTGTGTGTGTGTGTGTGTGTCTCCCTGCTCTCCATATGTAACTGTGTGAGCAGTGTGTGTTTGTCCATCTGTTGGGTTAATGCTCCAGTCTGGCCCCTGCCAGCTGCTCTCTCCGCACCCCCTCGTTCAGCTACGCCGCCTCCCCCCTAAAATTACACAGCTCTGCCAGGACCAGAACTCTTCCACATGACACTTTATAATCCTGCGCAAGGTTCCAGAGACCCCCGCTAAAGAAACGTCCCCTCTGACCCTACAAATGGGAGGATATGATCCTGTCCCCTCACCGCTTTCACCATGTGCCAGAAGTGTGAAGAGTCCAAAATAAATCATGCTCTTTTCACAGATGTCTTCTTACATAGCAACTGTTGCCAGGTTGGGCGAGCTTAAGTGAGTTCTCTGTTTCTTTTCAGATTTACTTTGTGTTAGCGTGAAACATCACACAGGAAGGAAGAATTGGCTGTTTTTTTTTTTTCCCTCATGCAGTCAAACGTGTGCAATATGGTGATTTAGTTAGAGAGGCAGCATATTGTTTTTGCCATAATGAAGGAATAACACTAAAATGTTAACAGCAAATCCATCAGTGGCCATGCCTCAGTAATCAGGGCCGTGGGCTAACAACGGCCTGAAAAAAGAAACAAAATAACACCACTGAAAAGAGCTGCAGGGTTCCACCTCCATGAGAAGGCTGGCCCTGATTGGTTGAAAAATTTCTTTATGATGCAAAATTCTGAACTTAACCTGCACCAGAGCGAGTTAGGCTTGTAGCATGAGTTGCCCAGTAAGAAGTCATCCACCATCACGAGACACGAAATCCAGGGTGAGATCGAACTAAGCCTAAAGTTGGCTGAATAAGCCATAAATCCTGTTTCAGGGCAGGTGAAATGAACTGTCAACTTGGCCTACTAATAATTTATAAATGGAAAAATTACATGCAATCTAATTAAAAGTCTCAGACAAATTCAGTATTGAAGTGAACATTGCACCCTAATTTGAGTTGTTTTGACCAAAATACAGTTTTTTGGGTTGAAGATTTTGTGCATTCTAAACTTAGCAACAGTGGCTCTAAAAGAATCCATTTGTTGACGGTGCATGTATTTGTCTTTAAGCAGCCTAGCCCCCAGCCTAGCTCCATCTCTCTCTCTCTCTCTCTCTCTCTCTCTCTCTCTCTGTCTCTCTCTCCCTCTCTCTATCTCTCTCTGTCTCTCTCCCTCTCCCTCTCTCCCTCTCTCTTTCTCTCTCTCTGTCTCTCTCCCTCTCTTCCTCCCTCTCTCTCTCTCTCTCTCTCTCTCT
>JBBPCZ010000089.1:7228408-7239394 GCA_037974445.1 Brycinus macrolepidotus
TTCTTCCGATTCTTCCATTTTTGTAGCTCTGATGTCTGCATCAATGTAATCGGTGTACCAGGAAATCGTGCGTTGACAAAAGTTCCCCTTTGTTTGGAATGCTGTGAGATTAAATGCGTTATTTTTTTTAACGCGTTTTTTTTTTCAAATTAATTAATCGCAATTAACGCGTTAAATTCCCACCCCTAGTAACAACTTAACATGTCAACCGACTGTCATCCAATCAGATTCTTGTTACTATGCAGTTACTACAGATTGGTGGTTGTTTACTATAATGACTTTCAAAGCCAGACAGTCCACAGTTGTGTTCTGTCCTTACATGTCACGAGTTGGATCACAAATCTGGAGGCCCATGAGAACTGGTTTGCTCTAACTTTACCCATTACACCAAAAACAGTCATATTACTCATTTTACTAGGCCAAATACCACTGCAACTATTAGTAATATTTTATAATAACCAGTTCATCACCATAGTCTCCGCACACGATCTTTATTGTGAAATGTGTAAAACGTTCAAGCTGTTCTGACCTCTTTCTCCACATTGATGTAGAACTGGCGGATTCCCTCCAGGGTCAGCTCATCTTTCTTCACCAGGATACGCACCGGTTCACGCATGAACTTTGAGGTCACCTCCAGCACCTCCACCGGCATGGTGGCAGATAACAGCACCACCTACAGGCCAGTGGGCAGAAATACAACCAACTCTTACTATTAAATAATCAGTTGATGCCTGTGAGTTCAAGTAGCACAAAGTGACTGATTTAGTTGTTGAAAAATTACTTTGAATTTGATTAGGATGAACCAAAATTAACATCTAGTGGTGTTTTGTCATGGCACAGAAAAGCAGCAGTACTAATAGCTTGCAGTGTTTCAACAATAAAGTAAAACGTGCAGATTAGTTAGTACCAACAAACCAAATAAAAAAAGAATCCATCTTTAAATAAAAACTACTCCAAAACCATCATTTCACGCTACACATTAATCCACAACGCTTCTTAATTCAGTGCAGTAGCATCTCCTGTCCTGACCTGTGTGCTGCTGGGAAGTTTCTGGAAAATCTCGTAGATCTGGTCCTTAAAGCCACGACTCAGCATTTCATCGGCCTCATCCAGCACAAACATCTTAATATCTTTGGAAGCTATGGAGGAAACGGAGAAAGAGTTTAACAGAAAAAACAAGCAAATCTGACGTTAAGAAAAAACTTTCTAGGGCTAAATTATGCAAAAACATGCTTTACTTAAAAAATTTGTTCTCTCACTGGGTGAGAGGGTGGGAAAGCCCTGCTTTAACAATATCTAACTTACTAAATTTATTTTTCCTTTTAAATTGCATTTTGTAACAGATATATGGTGCAATATCAATATATTTTTAAACTACTTTATTTGTATACCATTTTGGTTATTTGCCCCTTTGACCCAACAGAAAAACTGCTGTTTTGGCCCCCTAGGGCAAAAAGTTTGGATACTCCCACCATAAAGGATCAGTATCAACAACATTTAAATAATGTAGCATTTAAACACTGTTAAAGTCACTAAACATACTGCTTTCTCTCCAGTCTATACAAACTATAAATGGAAACTAGACTGTAAGAACAGACTGTTTTCATTATACTAATTTTGTGAGATTTACATTGCGGTCTTAAAGGCATAGTAATAGAAACTGACTGTTTGGGACTAAGAAGTTGGAAAAGAGTGAGGTAGAAATGAATGACTAGTTTTGGCCCATCTGAAAACAAAAGCGCTCTCTTGGTATGATCCACAGTCATTCTGACACACTGTAATACACTAGAAGAATAGGGGGCGATTTGGGGGCTTCTGCGGTTTCATTTAGAAAGATATAACGTTCGTATGATTCACACGGTCATTCTGAATGATGCCGATGGCATAAACAGAGCAGTTAGTTGATAAAGCCAACGCCTCTATTCCTATGCTCATTATTCAGTTACAGATAATGCCATTAACTGATGATGAAAAGATAATGCGTACAAAGGTATTTGCGGGTCAGCATGTCGAAGACTCGGCCTGGTGTTCCCACAACGATATGCGGAGCCTCTGCCTGCAGCTTCGCCACTTCGTTGCGCACATTAGTGCCACCGATGCACGCGTGGCAGCTGGCACCCATATAATCTCCAAGAGCCATCACCACCTTCTGAATCTGCACACACACACACACACAGGACAACAGCTTTAACAGCACAGGAGACACACTGTAAAGAACATTCACTTTTGTTTATTTAATATACCATCAGTGCATAAATCCACATTTACACATTTTGACTTCACAATTATGGTTACATAAATCAGCTTCATGGTATTAATACTGTAAAACACTGTTCCTGTGCAAAATGCACCTGGTGCCACTTTCAAATATGTACATGCAACAGTTACAGATCATGAAGGTGAAGGAGCTTCCTAAAGTTCTCAGGGATGACAACATAAAACACTGGAATGGAAACACCTGCAGGAACCCAGTAAAGACCTCCAACACCCCTCAGAACAACTGGGTCCATAAAATCCAAGAGGTAAGTTCATGGAACCACAACTAACTAGCTCCACACAGGATTCCTCTCAGACTGATAAGGAAGGTAACAGAGAAGCCAGCACTCACTGTAGAAGATCTGCAGGAAGAGCTGAGAGGAGCAGTGGGAGCAGATGCACAGAACAATAAGCAACAAACTACACCTCCATTATCTCTGTTCCTCCATGGTGAACTCCTCTGCTTAAGAAGCTCAAAGGTGATTCTGCATACGAGCTTTTAGATCAATCAGAGGTGCTCTAGAACAAACTCTGGTCAGACTGAATAGAAACAGAACTCAGTGATTCAGCTTATCGTGTTTGGAGAAAGAAGGTCTGATCAGAAGATCTCCACACCCACAGTGAAGAAAGAAGCCGAAAGCATCATGATCTGGTGTTGCTCCTCCGCAGACAGTACTGGAGCATCACACACCATCAAAGGAGACATGGATGGAGCGAAGTACCGCCAGACATTAGAGGAGAACTCATCAGCTGAGAAAGAGGAAAAGATGGACATTCCAACAAGACAGCAACCACAACAATAGCCAGAACAACTCAAGACTGGTTTCTGAAGGAGGTGAAGAAGCTGCGTAACCTCGATATTTTAACTACAATCCCACTTAACTCTGGAACTGCAGACGGCTTGCCAAGAAGAAGAGGTGCAAATTAAAACTTAATGCTGCAGAAAGACATTCCAACTGCAGACATCTCAAAGCTGTAACCGCCAACACCAGCTCTGAAACGAAGCTGCAGCATTATTTGTGATGTCTGAATGTATAATTCATTTTTGCCCATCACTTTCATTAAGCAAGCACCTCTGTATACGTTCATGCATACAAACTTTTGTTCATATTCAAAATCAAAACACTGAATTTGAGGTGGATATATGCACTGGAAGTATAGTAAATGAAGTCTCTAAATACCTGTTTCCATGTTTGTACATTTATGAAGCACAAATAAAACAACTGTTGACCCGAACATTGTACACAATAGGAAAAGGTCCATTCCCAAAATGATTATTTTTAATTTCTTGTAAAGTTGTGTTTAGATTTACAGAGCCAGCTAGCATTACAATGCACATTATTTCTTAATAATTATTACTATGCTGTGATACAGTGTGTACTGTAGAACTGACCTGCTGGGCCAGTTCGCGGGTCGGGGCCAGAACCAGAGACTGTGTGCCCCTCAGCTCCGGGTCCAGCTGCTGCAGGATGGAAATGGCAAAGGTGGCAGTTTTACCTGTGCCAGACTGGGCTTGCGCAATGACATCATAACCTGAAAAACCACAAAACAGATTTGATTAACAATAAAGGAGACAGCCATACCAGACCGAGTCAGCACAATCTCACCTCTCATACACACTAAGATGATAATTTACTATTAGAACATCTCACATGCACAACAATGAGCCAGATGCATATAAAGCAAAACAGACCCATAAGAAGCTGCCTGTTCCAGCAGTATAATTTGTATTTACAATACTGTACTTTATAGTACTGTACAGTAAATTACACAGAATATTGATTATTGGTACAGATGCATTAAAGTCAGTCTAAAACAACCTGAGGCTCTCTTAACATTTGTTTACAGCCAACTCTTATGCTACGGTAAACCGGCAAAGATGAGGGGTCCTCATTCAGCCGTTTTCGAGTAGTAACTTCACATTCTTCCCAAATTGCCTTGAACAACCAAAATCAACATTGTAACCTTGGCTGAAGTCGCTGCAAACAGTGATGCTGTGAAGATTATAGTGTTGGTGGCAGATGTAAATTTGAGCAAGTGGTGCTACTCTCCATCGCAAACTTTTACAGCGACAACACCAGGCCTTACAGAATATGATTACCTGTCCCTATACATCATGTGTGGTGTTTCCACAGATGAAATATATTATGCCCTCTTACCCTTGATACAAGGGAGGATGGCCCTCTGCTGGATGGCGGAAGGCTTCTCAAAACCATAAGCGTAGATTCCCCTGAGAAGAGTCTCACGCAGGTTCATATCGTCAAAGCTGTCCACGATCTCATGCCAGTTACTCTGGACAACAAAAACAAACGGAAAGCATATTTTAAACACACACTGTGTAAGTCACTATAAGCGCAAAAGGCTACATCCCACTGTACGTGGCTGTGGAGAGTCAAACAAGACTGGGAGATACTACAGCTAAGTGTTAGTGCATTCTTTTTTCTATTCGGGACGGGAATGAGACTTTTGCATTTTAAGCACAATTCAGAAAGAAAAAAAAACAGACCAGCTCACCTCAATGATCCCATCTGGCTCCATACCCTCGGGCCCATTGTCCCGCTCCCTTGTTCTGTGGACCATAAACATCAGTTAGTATTAAAAAAAAAAAAAACACTCATGCAACACAGTGAACTGATTCATTATTACATCCACATGGTCTCTTCCACATAACAGACTATTTTTTCCCCATTGAAAGTGAACATCAATGCCAAGGGGAATCAGGCCTGTCTCTGAAGCTGCTATTCTCTCGTCCGGCCACTAGAAGCGCTGACCATTCATTCAGCTCGTGGATTGTCATGGCGAACTTGACAGCAAGCCCAAACAGGACACTATTATTATTATTAGAATCAGTTTCTCTTCGGTGGTTCGTGTTGCAGTTTATGATTCAGTGATGTTCATGGTGGGGTATAAAATCAGCTGTAGAGACTAACGTCATGTCGGATTTAACTGATGCTCCTGACCCTTTTTTCTCCTTTAAACAGTAAATATAGATTTAATTTGGTCTCTTTGGGCTGCCAGTCAACAGCCGAGGCCCTGCTGAATACAAAACCTCACCCCTAGTCATTCTGACTGGCGTGTTTTTCCCCAAACAGGGAGATATTTTCTGAGGTAAATTCGTTAGCTTGTCGGCTAACAGTTGTCCTCCTCCCTTGCGTCGGGAAAATACAGCAAGTTATATCTCCGCATTTCATTATTTATGACCAACAGAGAAATGAACAGAGAAAATAGTCGTTCGGCTGAGATCAGAAACGCGAAAGTGTCCGTAAAAAACTGACAAACTCCCAAAACACGACGGTGCTGCGTTCTCCTACCTCTCTTCATAACCTGCCGACATTATGACAAAGGGCGAGCTCGCCGCGAAACACCCTTAAATACCTCAACGTCACGCGAAAAACTCTCGCTTCTGATTGGACGAGTCATGTGCCATACAGCCCGCTTTCGCCTTTCATTGGTTGCTACGCCGTCTAACGGGCGATCACCGCCTTAAAGATTACAAAAAAGGGCATAAGGGGGGCGGGCCTTAGTCAAGGATTCATCCAATTGGACACAAATATGAGCACATGGGCCTCGTTTCGCTGACGTAACACGTGACGTTTTTTGGCTCCAAAATATTTGTAGTCATTCATACGAGCAAGATAATAAAAATACATTATATAGATAATATGTAAGAAAAAATACAACCTTAATATCTAAAATACAATTAAATGCTTTTGGAATAAACAGTCTCAAAGCATTTTACACACCCAGTTTACCTTAGAAACCTCTCCCTCCCACTCACTGGCCACTTTATTGGAAATACCTACCTGTACAGTTAAACTGCAGTCTGTGTGAAGCTGGCGTGTGTGGTCTGTGTGGTGTGTATGGTGTGTATGGTGCAGTTCTGTATAAATGTATCAGGCCCGTAAGTGTGTGTGTGGGTGCTGCTTTTGGGGGCTAAGTGTGTGAAAGGTATTTATTTAGGTTTATTCCGTTTTTATTAATATGCCTCACAACATCATATGCATCTGAAAAGATATAAAACGGTTTAATTTACAGCTTCTTTTTTCGTTGCCATGGTTTTGCACTTTGATCACACAAATACAGTAACAACAAACAATAGTGACCAAATGAAATCAGGAATATAGTGTCGTGGTCCGCACTGACTCCGTACTCGAGGAACATCCATCAATCTCTTCTTCAGAATGTCTCTCCACCACCGTACACTCAGCAATTAGCGTACAAGTCACTGACATCGAATAAGAAAATATAATAAGGTAATAACAAACAATAATAATAACAAAAAATAAAACAAAAATAGCCAAACTAATTGGCGGCACCTAGTAAGACAGTTCTTTTTTTTTTCCCCCCATCCAGCACTGTGTCTTATTTCACTCTGTCCCGGGGATGAACGTCCAGACAGGTGAGCAGACGAAGAACCGTTAAACAAAATTAAAGAAAAGAAAAAGAGAAACTTGTTTGGGCAGATAAACCACCGTCTGCCCACCAGACTCAAAAACGCTCCACCGAGAGAATGAGACGCCTCTCCATCCTCTGCGGGACGTCCCGGAGTCCCAGTCCTCACAGAAACAGCTTACAGTGACACAGTTCCTTATACATTAGTCTACGCAGCTTCGGCATGTCCTGCTGTCCAAACGCGAATGGCTGTTCCAATGCCAGACACTTACAGTACTAAGAGAGGAGAGAGAGAGGAGAGAGACAAGAGAAAGAGGAGAAAGGCAAGAGAGGAGAAGAGAGACACAGAGAAACAGAGAGACACAAAATGAGACAGAGAGAGAGAGAGAGAGACAGAGAACAGAGAAGGAGACCAAACATAGAGACATAGAGAGACAGAGAGACATAGAGAGAGAGAGAGACAGAGAGAGAGAGAGAGACAGAGAGACATAGAGAGACATAGAGAGAGAGAGAGAGAGAGAACAGAGACATGAACAGAACAGGGAGGGAAAGTGAGAGAGACAGAAAAGAGAGAAACAAGATCAGATGAGAGAAGGAGAGAGAGAACAGAGAGAGACAAACAAATAACAGTCACAAATAGCAAATAACATCAACAACAACAACAATAATAATAATAATAATAATAATGTACAGAAGCAGTGAACAAAAAAAGTGTGATTTTGTTTGTTAGAGCAGAAGATTGGTTGATTATGTATTTGTTTATTTGTGTGTTCTTGGTGTAAACAGTGTGGCCTGTGAGCCTCACCTGCAGGACGAATGCTCCACAGTCACTGTCATTGTTCTGTCGGGCCACGTTCTAGAACATTTCAGAGAACAGGAGAGTCAGCAGCACTGACAAACACACACTCTCACACACTGACTCCCTCACACACTCTCTCACACACTATCAGTGTTTGTGTACCATTTTGAAGAGGCCCCTCCAGCCGGTGTAAAAGTCTGTCTGTTCTCTCTTTAAGGCTTCAGCCAGCAGATATTTACAGATGTGCTGAAAGAGAAACAGCAAAAACATTGTCACAGACACACAGTCACACACCCTTCACAACTCCCCCAGAACATCACTCAGCTCCACATCACACCTGAGTTCTGTCCACTTTAACCAAAAAACCTCCATTCACTGCAGAACCTCGATGGAAACCTGTTCAGACACCTAAACACATTTTTTCCTTTTCTTAAAGACGTTTTTCCACTAGTGTTGTTATTCTTTTCATAGCTGAATTTTGGCGCCGCTTTTCCACCTACATTGTTTGAGACATCAGCTATATTCCAACTCCACAGTGTGCTCGTATACAACTTTTGGATTGGATGGGCTGAGTATTGACAATTTAAAGTCGATAATTGACTTGTATGGTTGCAGGAACGCCAACAGAAATGCTGCACTGAGGAAGCAAAACAGCTCTAACGCTGGTTTAGTACGAATTTCTTCTTATTAACAGCCTTTAAGACACTAAAGCTCAGGTTAGTTATTAAAAGAAAGACGTGTGTTACTGTTTGTTCTGGTTTATTAAAAATGATCAGCTGCTGGAGGCTTGTTTTTTCTGCTATTTTCTGATTTCAGAACAAATGTGGTTCGTTCGGCTACTAATGTGTTTATATTGAGCCTAAGTGTGTTTAAGTGAACCAGCCAATTTTGCCCAACATTTTTTTTTCAGGCAAAAAAAAAAAAAAAGCTTTTGTTAGCAGCAAAGCGCAATCACACTCCACATTTTCTCACAGAAATTAAATCTAACTAAACACTGAAATTTGTCGCTGTGTGAAAATTAATCACTAACAATGATGTAAAACTGTTACTGGAGTTTAACGTCTGCAGCGCCCCCCTCTGGCTCAACTCTGCTATAGAGAAATGCAGATCAGAGTGCGAAGCCACATTACAGTGCACAAATCAGTCAGGCAGTAGCCCCTGGTGATGAAACCGCCCTGCAGAACTGAGTATAAATACGATGAGGAGTGTGTTCTTGCTGTCTTCCCTGACCACAGATCCCACCAAATGTCTGGGAGAAACTACGTTAATGCTAACATTTGCTAGTCTGTGTGTAGGTTTTCCGTGTTACACTAGCACAGAGGTAGTCCTGGTGCTCTGACCTTGGGGCAGCGGCGGTTCAGGGTCCTCTGAGAGTCGAAGTAGGTGATGGTGCGATCAGGAACATTCACACACACCAGAGACCAGTGGACCTCCAGGTGGATCGGAATCAGCAGATACTTTTTCTGGAAAATATCCACCTGCACATGGAGCGAAGTCATCAAATTACTGTTGAATACATTTTCACCTTAAATAAACACACACACACACTCAAACGTACATTTTTCGTCCACCGTTTGACGCCCTCATATCCTTTCGTCCTCAACTTGTCATAAAAGAAGCTGTTGAAGAAGTGAACCTGGGGGGGCAGAGAGAGAGAGACAGAGAGAGAGAGAGAATATAGATATAGAAGTTATAGCTAATCTATGCATAAGAGTGGATACATTTCTAAATTCTGTTAATCTCTGAATGCACCATATTCCAGCTTCATTACAGCTCTGCCCAACAGCAACTGTGTGTGTGTGTGTGTGTGTGTGTGTGTGTGTGTGTGTGTTTCTCACCCTGTCAGGAACTGTGTCCATGACCAAATCTCCATACATGTTCATCACCTGAAGAAGTTAAATGTGTTACATTTAAACAAACAAATCAAAACAAACCCTTAATAATAATAATGATGACGTTCTATACACACACACACACACACACACATGTGTGTTCCCTCAGTGTGGTGTGAAAGTCTCACCTGATCGTTGAGCCAGTTCTGCCCGTACAGTGTACTCAAGTCGTCCATGGTCAGGACGTGGCGTTTATAGTTAACGCGGAAATCTCTCATCATCGCCGTTCCAGACATGCGCTGGTACGACTGCATTAAATGCTGCACCATCACCTTCCTGAGGAGAGATGGTGCAGTAAAACCTGAAACACGGCTCATTAAAGCAACAACACACACAAATGCAGGACATTTCCGAACATGCTGAGATATTTACCTTTATGTACCCTTTATTTTTCTCCCTGCGTATTTATTACAACTGTGGAAACTAATGGTTTTTATAATGTATCGCGATGCCAAAGTAAACAATTCTGCATCTATGCAGAAAAAGAAAATAGGTGATTTTATTATTTTAATTCTTTGATTTAAATAGTAGCACCCTCTAGTGGACTGCTGCTGGGCCCATTCTGTGTATCCAAAGTCCTTTTCTTGTGAACATTCTTAAAACACAAACCGAAACACAAACTAATTTTTCTAAAAAGTAGTCTTAACGACAAGGAGTGAGCCCTTTAAAACACATTTACGATGTGAGATAACATCAAGAAAAAGTGTTTATTTAATGGCTTACAGCTTAAAAATTCAATTCAAAACCGGAAGGTGCATTCAGTTCCATCATAATCGGAAGGCAAAGGCTCACCAACCACAAAATATACAAAGCATAAATATAAAGTTTCCCTGTAAAGTTGTACGTGTACATCTCTTAGATTCTGGGGTGTTTATTGCTCCCTGGTTGACTGTTTTCTTTTTTTTTCGGAGACACTGAATCATGTTTGTGTTTGAGTGAGTCCAATCAAATCAGCTCACAGCTTCAGTCCAGCCTCCCAGAAGTGACTGACACCTGTCCTCACTGTGATGAGCCCAGCCTCTCGGTTTGGTGCAGCAGTTTGGGGATTTGCTAGTCATTTTCTACTATTTTCTGCTGAACAGTTGATGAATCAGGAATCGTTTTGTAATTGAACAGCTAAAAAGATGAGTATAAGTGAAGTGTGTGACCTGTGTGGGCTGGAGAAGCTTTCGCTGAAAACACTCTGCAGTCTCTCCACCACCTCGTCCACATGGATCGGGATCAAACTGCCGTACTGCTGCAGGAACTCATCCAGAATACCTGTTAATCAAACAAAAATAACCAACACATCTAAAGTGACAGAGGACAGTTAGACTGATGGGTTGGGTGAGAGGGAGGACCACCCTACCCACACAGAGAGAGAGAGGACAGTTATACTGAGTAATGGGAGAGGGGGAGGACCACCCTACCCACCCAGAGAGCAAGGGCAGTTATACTGAGTGGTGAGGAAGAGGGTGGACCACCCTACCCACCCAGAGAGAGAGAGGACAGTTATACTGAGTAATGGGGGAGTGGGAGGACCACCCTAGCCACCCAGAGAGCAAGGGCAGTTATACTGAGTGGTGAGGAAGAGGGAGGACCACCCTACCCACCCAGAGAGCAAGGGCAGTTAAACTGAGTGATGGGGAGAGGGAGGACCACCCTACC
>JBBPCZ010000089.1:7259160-7269758 GCA_037974445.1 Brycinus macrolepidotus
GGGGGTTCAGTGTCTTACATTAAATATTAATGCTGTGACCATTCCAGCTTCAGTTTCTCATTCCTGCTGAATTTTAACTCCTGTTTCACACTGTATCCAAGGACAGTGTGTGTGTGTGTGTGTGTGTGTGTGTGTGTGTGTGTGTGTGTGCGTGCGTGCGCTCAGTATAGATCTAATCGATACAGGGGCCTCTATTTGATTGGACATGGTTCAAGTCTTCATACTGTACAGAAATACAACACCTGAGAGAGAGAGGGGGGGGAGAGAAACAGAGTGGGGGTGTAGAAATAAAGAGAAATAAAGGAAAGAGGGAGAAGGAAAAGGAAGTACAGAAAGAGAATGGGAAGATGGGGAGAGAACAAGAAAGAAAAAGAGGAGGGGAGATAGAAAGACAAAGGGAAGAAAACAGATAAAAATAAAATAGAAAATAAATAAATAAATAAAAAAATAAAAAGGGGCACACAGAACGAAAGAGAGAGAAAGAAAGAAAGAAAAGAAAGAAAGAAAGAAAGTATCAAACGTTAAATATATATATATATATAGAGAGAGAGAATAGGATAGAAAAAGAGAAGAAGAAACTGAGGAAGAAGGAAGAAGGAAGAAGTGAGAAATAAAAGAGGGAGATAATGAGAGAAAGAGGATGGAGAAAAAGATGATAAGAAGAAACAGAAAGTAAAGAATGATCGAGACAGTGAGAGACAGAGGGACAGAAAGAGAGAGAGGAAGAAGAGAGAGAAAGGAGATAGAAATAGACAAAGAGAGACAGAGAGAGAGAAAGAGAGAGAGAGAGAGAGACTGTCACACTCCTCTTCATTCCGTCCAAATCTCTTTCAGTATCACTCTGCCTTACTCGCCTGTAACCTAGCAACAACCAACCGGCCACCAACCACTAAAACCACATCAACCAACACCTCACAGTACAGCATCACCCCGAGTGGACAAATGTACAGTATGACGTTAATATGTTAATGCATTCTCTCTCTTTCTCTCTCCCTATCTACCATTACTCTCTCTTTCTCTCTCTTTGTCTCTCTCTCCCTCTCTCTCTCTAGTTACCCATAATTCTTCTGAGCCAGACCTCACCCTCACCGCAACCACGGACGCCCCGGCAGAGCCCGTTGCCATGGAGCTGGACTTCGGTCACTTTGACGAGCGGGACAAGGCATCCCGGGCCCCGCGGGGTGGGCGAGCGAACGGGCTGCCGAGCCCCACCCACAGCGCCCACTGCAGTTTCTACCGCACCCGCACCCTGCAGGCACTGACCAGCGAGAAGAAGGCCAAGAAGGTTCGCTTCTACCGCAACGGTGACCGCTACTTCAAAGGCATCGTTTACGCCGTCGCCAGCGACCGCTTCCGCACCTTCGACGCCCTGTTGGCCGACCTCACCCGCTCCCTCTCCGACCACATCAACCTGCCCCAGGGCGTCCGCTTCATCTTCACCATCGACGGGGCGCGCAAGATCACCACCCTGGACGAGCTGGAGGAGGGTCAGTGAGTGTGTGTGTGTGTGTGTGTGTGGGATTACACGTGTGTGTATGATTCATTTGTATCAGTGTAGGAGAACAGTGTTCAGTATTATTTCAGTATTCAGTATTATTTCAGTGTTATACTGCAATGAGGAGGCAGCATTAGTTCAGTATCGTTTCAGTATTACTTCAGTATTAGTTCAGTATTAGACTGCAGTGAGATCACTGTTATTCAGTAAAAGTTCACCCTCTGTTCAGTATTAGCTTAGTTGTTTCAGTGCTCTGTTCAGTATTATTTCAGCACTAATTCAGTAACTGAATAACGTATTATTTCAGTATTGTCCCAGTATTGATTCAGTATTAGTTCTGCATTATTTCAGTGTTTATTCATTATTAGTTCAGAATTATTTCAGTATTGGCTCAGTGTAAGTTCAGTATTAGTTCAGTGTTAGTTCAGTATTTATTCATTATTCAGTTTTATTTCAGTGTTGGTTTGGTATTGGTTCAGCAGTAATTCAGTACTTATTTATTATTAGTTTGTTATTATGTCTATATTGGCTCAGTGTTGACTCAGTGTTGGTTCAGTATTGGTTCATTATTCGTTCAGTATTAATTCAGTATTGGCTCAGTATTGGTTCAGTATTCGCTCAGTATTGGTTCAGTATTAGTACACTACTTGTTAGTTCAGTGGTGGTTTACTGCTAGTTCAGTGCTGTTTAGTATTAATTCATTATTATTTCAGTCCTGGTTCAGTATTATTTCAGTATTAGTTCAGTATTGGTTTGGTATTGTTTTGGTATTATTTCAGTATTAGTTAAATGATGGTTCTCTTTTTTCACTGATTCTGTATTAGATGTTCAGTATTTTTATTAGTTCAGTATTAGTTTAATTTTAGTTCAGAATTATTTCAGTGTTATTTGTTCTTCTTCAGTTTTATTTTTATTATTTTTCTTTTCATAGTTGGATTTTTCACCTCTTCTCCTCCTACAGTTTTTGAAATGTTGGCATGGTTTCAATTTCAGAACATCAGATAATATCTGGTTCAGTCCAGTATTATTTTAGTATTTTCAGCTAGATTTATTTTGTCCCACACCTTGGTCATATTTGTCTGGCCTGCTGCCAGATTTGCAGTCTGGTCGCCATGCCAACGGTAATCTGCCCATTTATGAGTGATTTAGCAACTTCTAATCTTACACACGCACACACACACACACACACACACACACACACACACACAGAAATGTGTGAGATGCTTGTGAAGACGGGCAGGGAGGAGATGCTTAGTGCGGAATTCTCAAGGGTGTAGTCTGCTTTTAATCCACTGTGTGTGTGAGTGTGTGTGTGTGTGTGTGTGTATGTGAGAGAGAGAGCATTATATGTATGTTTTAACCAACAGTGTTACTAGAAAGCAAAATAGAAAGAGAGAGTACCTTCACATCAATGATTGTGTGTGTGTGTGTGTATGTGTGTGTGTGTGTGTGTGTGTGTATGTGTGAGTACTGTAGTGGTAATGTTTAATCATTTATCCTCGGCTGCCAGACAGTCTCAGAACAGCGATTTAACAGCTGTCTCTCTCTCTCTCTCTCTCTCTCTCTCTCTCTCTCTCTCTCTGTCTGAGTTCCTGTATTTGTTCAGGTGGTTGCTAGGGTGTTATTAACCGACCCCAGGTGCTTTCTAGGATGTCCGGTTGCCATGGTATCTTCAATGAGGTCTAGTTACATGGTTGCTATATTGTTCCAGGTGGTTGCCTGGGTGTTACTGTACGGTTACTATGGATTTCCTTATGGTTGCTATGGGGTTGTTAGATGTTCGCCGTTTTGCTAGGGTGTTACTATGGTATCAAGTTGCTATGGTATCTCTGGTCATGTTTTGCTATGTGGATATTACAGAGTTCCAGGTGGTTGCTAAGGTGTCGCTGGATGGTTGCTATGGCACTGCACAGGGTGCTTGTTAGATGTTTGCTAGGGTGTTGCGATGGTATTCCAGGTGGCTGCTAGGTGGTTTCAATTGTTATGCAATGATTATGTAATTCGTTACATAATAAAATAGATTTTTTAATTCTGTATTGACTTTTTAACATCAAAAATGATAAAAGCAACAGAAATGTGAACAATATATTTGTGTTTATGCTAAACAAGACTCAACACACAACAAAAATGTTCATGAAATTTACATCACTATAAAGTATTTTCTCTTCAGTGTAGATTTCCAGCTTCGAATAGGGTCACAGATGGCTGTAGTCTGTCCAGTAAACCGTAGTGAAACTGGACAGTCACAGGCCGAGTGTTTCCTGATGGAGACGTTGCTGTGTTTGTTTCCTTCTCATCGCTGTGTTTCACTGGATCTTATTTGCACCTGCTGTGTAAATACCGCTTGTCTTCCTCTCCCACATCTCTGCTGTCAGGCACTATCGATATGCAGATTAATGCCTTATTTAACCTTTCCCAGAACTGCGGCCCAGGTGTGTGTGTGTGTGTGCGCATATGTGTGTAAGACAGAGAGAGAGAGAGAGATTTTAGTTCAGTTTTGAAGGGTTTGGCTTAGAAACGTCTTGTTATATTGAATTACTTAAATATCATCGTAGTCGGAATGACATCTTATATCTCTGTTTTTATTGTTTTCTAAATTTTTAAAACTGAATTTGGAAGGCTTAGCAGCTTTTAACACTGGATGAACAGATTTTTAAAAATGTCCCCAAATGACCTAAAAAAAACATCTGGTTACATGAACGTAAATGAAAAGTTATAAAGTTTTGTTCTGTATATGTAATTGTGTGTGTAAAAATATGTGTGCGTGTGTGTGTGTATACGTATAATACATATATATATGTATATGTATATATATATATATATATATATATATATATATATATAGTGACTCTGCTTTCACTATCCAGCATCCTTACAACTTGAACTCAAAATGTTTCGCTTTGAATTTCAAGATGTTATTCCTTTGAAATGAGCAAATTACTGTTTAATTTACTAAATTAGAAAAACTAATAAAATATAGTCTGTGCCAAAGTTTTGCTGCAATTTATCATTTTACTTGTATGTTTTTTGGAATAAATCAAATACATATAGGGATTTTTCCATTTTTCCAGCAGTCATAGTGATCACCAGCCAGGCAGATTCACTCCCTTCTGTCCAGATATGAAACTGTAATTTACATTATTCTATACAAATGTAACAAGATTACCACTGCCAAAACTTTCAGCGCCAAACATAATATGTGCTCTTTGTTGCTCTTTTGGCTATATTTTAGAGAAGTATGGCAAACATTTCAGAGCCAGAGCAACATTAAAGTGGAATCAAAATGAATCTCTCTCTCTCTCTCTCTCTCTCTCTCCTTGTCCCTCTTCTGCTCTTTTTATGACTATACTTGGCATGACAGCTTTGCATTTGCTTCGTTTCCAAATTTCACAGCTTGAGAGGTGGTTTAACAGATTAGAATAATTCATTAAAAAAGAGAAAAAATATGATTTGGTTTTGAATGAAAGAGCAGTAATGAGATCTCTTCTTAGCACCACCTTTTCCCTTGCTCCCTGGCTCTGTGAGCTGACAACTGAAGGTATTAAAGATGTGTGGTGTCCGTGGTCCCATACTGTGTTCTCTTCCAGTATTTTTTTCCTCTTTACCTCTGGAGTAAACAAGACCTCGCTTTAATCTGAGCACCAAAGGACTACAGAGATGTGCAGGTGTAGAGGCGATGTTTGATGTTTACACACAATTGGTAGATGAAGGCAGGAGGGAGCCCTTTCACTCACCCCAAGATCCCTCCCCCCTCCCTCACCTCTCTGGCCACTCTCTCGGCCTGTTACCTCCTTGTTAGCTCCTCTGTCCGTCAGTTAAAATGTGTTGCCATTTTCTTTTAGGCTGAGGAGCATGTAAGGTGGAAGTGTGAGACATCAGATAGTGTGTAGAAATACACACTGGTTGCTATTTGTGCTTATGGTTTTGTGAGCTTGGGTTTTGATACTGAATTAAGTTAGTGGAGCAAGTTGCCAGGTGCACCAAGTAAGTAGATGGTGAAGCTTGAATGAAGTGTGACAATAAGCTTCTCTCAGTCCCACAGCAGATAACATGGTGTAAGAAATAATGTGCGTTTTTCTTCCCCTCACAATGAGGATGTGCCTTTTATGACTGAAGTGACAAAAGAACTGATTAAGTGTTGGCCATTTTAGAAACTTTAGCAATCACTGCTAGGCTCCTGAGGCTGCACTGAACCACTTGCTATTGCATACGCCACAGCGGTTGGTAGACCTATTACTGAACAGTACATCGTTTCACTTGGCTTAAATGGAAAACAAGAGGTAGCGCAAAGTGAGGTTTTTCCTGTCTTATAAGGGCATTTTCCTATTCTCTCTTTCTTCCTCTACCATCTCTGCCTTTCTTTCCCATCCCCCATTCACCCTCCTTCTGATTGGTCGAATTAACTCTGCAGCCTCCTGTTGTGAATAATTGCTTTTGTTCCAGTCCAGTTCTTGCTCACCCCCTCATCCTTGGATTCTATTTTTAAATTTTTAAATTTTGTCCTTGTCCCCTCTACATATACACACAATGTGCATTTGTTGTTCACATGCACACATGCTGCATGGTACAGGCTTCATTGAGATGCTGGCCGTGTCACAGGCAGCTGGTGGATGAGCGGTGAGGGGGCTGTTATTGGACAGGTTCTCGCTGAACGTACTGAATGCTCTGCTCCCTGTGCTTATAAGAAAACTTCAAGGCACTCATCTGAGGCGATACAGTTAAAACATCTTTGATGAATTGATGATTAATCTTCAAGGTGGTAAAAAGCACTCCATCAGGAAGTATGTGTATTTTCAATTTAAAGCCCCACATTTAAAGACTTAAAAATTAGGATGCCAAAAAGGGTGCCATAAAACAGTGTCTACCCACCCTGGTCCTGGAGGCCCCTCTGGACAGAACATTTTAGTATTATGCTTGTTAATTAACTCATTATTATTTGGATCAGGTGTGTTGGGAGCAATGGAAACACTCAAATGTGTGGCGCAGGGGCCTCGGGGACCTGTGCTGGGAACAAGGACCATTTTTGGTTCCAGAAAGAACATTTTAATGCATGATTCTTTGGAGAAGAAGCCTTTTAAAGTTTAAAAAAGTTAGTGTAATAGAACCTTTAATTTGGTAAAGAACATTTACAATATGTGATTAACAATCATTAGGACAGGGGTTCACAATCCCAGCCCTGGCGGCCATTTGCTCTGCACATTTTTGTGTATTCTCTACTCTACACACCTGACCCTGTCAACAACAGTCTTGATAATTATCTAATATTCAGCTGTGCTAGATGAGACAAAGCACAGAAATGCACAGAATGTGGGGTCACCAGGACTGGGATTGAGAACTCCTTCTTTAGGGATTTAAACTGGCAAATTGTTCTTCTGTGGCCTTGCTCAAAGAACCTTTTGTGGCACCTTTTAAGAGAATGGAATTAAAAGTGTGCTTACATCTTAGAAAGTCCTTTTATTAATACAAGAAAGTGTTGCCTACCTACAAAGCAGATGTCTAAGTGGCCCATCTTTGCTGTCCTTCAAGGACAAGAGATAGCACAAAGGACAACTGGAACCCACACCTGAATTCCAGCAGAAGGGTGCACCTCTGAACTGCTAAATATTTGCTAGGTAGTTCTATAATATTTAATGCCAGTTTTTATACGGTACATTGCTGTTTACCCTTAAATAAAACATACATATCTCTGTTCCTCTGTCCACTTGAGAACATTCCTCTGAAGGTTTTGGTAACAGGAAGAGTCTTAGGCCTTCTTAACCCTTCTGCCTGAAAATGTTTTCCTTTGAAGAGCAGAGTAAAATTCCATCCTGTCCTATTGTTGTTCTTATTCCCTAGCCTCCTTGCTAACCACTCTTGAACATATGCAGAGACTAGCAAGCTGCCTCTAACAGGAGCTGGAATCCACATGTTTGGCACATTCTCTCTCTCTCTCTCTCTCTGTCTCTCTCTCTCTCTCTCTCTCTCTCTCTCTGTCTGTGCCCTTAGTGGACCACATACCAGCTCTGCCTCTGTTCTGCTTGGCTGATCTGTCAGAAACGTTCTGGTCATGGGGCTGCAAAGTGCTTCTACACTGCAACTGCATGGAAAATGACTTGGCACCTTGGCATGAATTTTTCATCAGCCTTAGACAGAATTTTGCCTCAGCACAGGTCTTGTTCTGTAGTTTCTATGCAATATGTCTTTGCCCATTTTAAAAGATTTCAGATAATCAGTCATTCAGTGCAGAAACACGTTGTGAGTGTGCAGCATTTATTTTTTTGCACAGAAAATTCCCACAGATAGAATTAACCCTAAGCTCAATAATAAATTCATGGAAGATCATGGCGCCCCCCGTGGCAGACGTGTTTGCTCGCTCTGCTCTCAAATGCCGACTTTCTTTTGTTTTTTGTGTGTTCTCTATTCTTTTTGCACTGGACAAGCGTTGTGCACTGCTAACTCACATGAGACAGGCACTACTGGACATCGGTAACTCACATAATCGTCTGGACTTTACTGGTTTTATACCACCGGAGCTTCAAGTTATTGTCCGCCCCGGTAGCCACCGCCACCACTCCCAGGAAGGCCCTGAGTGCTCCAGAGTTGGCGACGCAAGCGAGGCAAGAGGGGGGGACTCCATGCTAGGCTAAAGGCCCAAGCTAGCCGACCACCGCTACCCAGCCTCTTACTAGCCAACGTGCGGTCCCTGGAAAACAAGCTGGATGAACTATGAGCCAGGATCTCAACACAGCGGGAAATAAGAGAGTGCTGCACTCTTATTTTCACCGAGACCTGGCTTTCGGACAAAGTCCCGGAATGCGCCGTTCAGCTACAGACTCACTCCGTACACCGTGGAGACCGGACCACAGCCTCCGGTGAGGCTAATGGGGGAGGTGTGTGCGCATTTATCAACAACTTGTGGTGTGGAGATGTACAGACTGTGCACAAGTACTGTTCGCCAGACGTAGAGTTTTTAATGCTGAAATGCCGCCCCTACTATCTACTGAGGGAATTCTCAGCTGTGTTTTTGGCCATTGTTTACATCCCGCCGCGAGCTAACTCCACAGCAGCGCTCGGCAAACTCCACGACATCATCAGCGCGTTAGAGACAACTCATTTAGATGCTGTTTTCATCGTTGCTGGTGACTTTAACCAGTGCAACTTACGGACTGTACTTCCCAAACACGGGGACATTCCCACCTGTGACAAGAACACCTTGGACCATGTTTACAGTAACATACGTGGTGCATACAAGGCTGCGCCGCGTCCCCACTTCGGACAGTCAGACCACATCTCTCTGTTTATGTACCCGGCTTACAGACAGAGACTGAAACAATCAAACCCTGTCTCCAAACCTGTCAAACTCTGGACCCCAGAGACTGAGAGCATCCTGCAGGACTGTTTTGCCCGGACAGACTGGGATGTGTTTAAAACTACAGCCACTTTGGAGGACTGTTCTGTCAACATACAGGACTATGCTGAGTACGTGACTGGGTACATCAGCACTTGTGTTGACAATATCTTGCCCACCACACAAGTCAGAAAGTTCCCCAACCAGAAGCCCTGGATCAACAGTCAGGTAGGACATGCTGCATATTCGCTGTCTTGCATTCAGATCAGGCAATGAGACGGAGTACAAGGCTGCGAAGTACGAACTGAGGAAAGCCATCACAGCAGCCAAGAGGCAGTACAGAGAGAAGCTAGATGGGTTCTATTCTTCTGCTGATCCTGGGCAGATGAGGCAAGGCCTGCAGGACATCATTTAGATTTACATTTACATCCATTTACATACATACATATACATCACAGAGTATAGGGCCACCACTAGCGCCATCAGCTTTGCAGGCAGCCTGCTGGATGATCTCAACGTGTTCTACACCCGCTTTGAGATCTCGTAGACCTTCCAGACCTCCGAGACCTTCCAGACCCCACAGATCACCCGACCCCCCTCCCACCTGCCAGCGGTTTCAATAGACCAGGTACAAAAAGCACTGAGGAAGATCAACTCCCGCAAGGCAGCAGGACCAGACAACATCCCGGGGCGTGCCCTTAAAGCATGTGCCAATGAGCTGGCTGAAGTTCTCATCTCCATCTTCAACCTTTCCTTCAGCCAGAGCACCGTGCCCACCTGCTTCAAGACCACAACCATTGTCCCCCTCCCCAAGAAAAGCCCAGCCACCTGCATGAACGACTACAGACCAGTAGCACTCACTCCAATCATCGCAAAGTGTTTTGAGAGAGTGGTGCTGGCTCACATCCAGAGCAACATCCCAGAAACTCTGGACCCCCTGCAGTATGCCTACGCAGGATGCCACCGCTGCTGCTCTTCACTATTCCCTCTCACACCTGGAAAACAAAGACTCCTACATCAGGGTGCTCTTTGTTAAATACAGCTCCGCCATCAACACAGTCATCCCCCACAAACTCACCCACAAACTGACCACACTCGGCCTGCACCCCCCCCCCCCCCCAGCATCACCACAAACACTGGAATTCCACAGGGTTGTGTCCTCAGCCCCATCCTCTACACCCTGTTCACCCACGACTGTGTCACCCCCCACAAAGACAACATCATCCTAAAGTTTGCGGATGGCACCGCAGTGATTGGTCGCATCACCGGAGGGAACGAAGCAGCTTACAGGAGAGAGGTGGCTGGTCTGGTGTCATGGTGTGAGGACAACAACCTCACCCTCAACACAGATAAGACAAAGGAGATGATAGTGGACATGAGGAAGAAGAGGAGGCCTCACCAGCCACTGTTCATCCGGGAGCTTGAAGTGGAGGGGGTGAGCAGCTTTAAGTACCAGGGCATCCACATCAGTGAGGACCTCACCTGGAAACTGAACACCACACAGCTGGTCAAGAAGGCTCAACAGCGGCTGTACTGCAAAAGAGGCATACAGCTGCACAGCCATCCCACCTCTGGGCAGATTGGACCACAATCTTGTGCACCTTCAACCCACCTACCTACCACTGGTAAAGAGGCAGCCAACCACTGTCCGGACAGTGAGGGAGTGATCAAAGAAGGCCAGTGCAGCCCTGCAAGACTACATGGAGACTACGGACTGGGAGGCCCTGTACGAGCCACATGGTGAGGACATTGACAACCTCACAGACTGTGTCACTG
>JBBPCZ010000089.1:7296123-7302131 GCA_037974445.1 Brycinus macrolepidotus
CACCCCTACAACAGGCCGTACCATTATTTACATTTTTTTTTACATTTTTACCATTTTTTTTACCATAATGCCATTTTTTTTTACAATTTGACCATTTTAATCACTTTTACCATTATTTTACCATTTTTCATATTTTTAACCGTTATTTTTACCATTTTTAAATCATTGAGAGCTGATTGGTCAGCATTACTGCTACTGAGAGCAGAATGGTTATCATTACTGCTGCTGAGTGCTGATTGGTCAGAATTACTGCCACTAGAACTGGTTGGTTATCGTTACTGCAACTGAGAGCTGATTGGTTATCATTACTGCTACTGAGAGCTGATTGGTCAGCATTACTGCTACTGAGAGCTGATTGGTTACCATTACTGCTACTGAGTGCTGATTGGTCAGCATTACTGCTACTGAGAGCTGATTGGTTATCATTACTGCTACTGAGAGCTGATTGTTTGGCATTACTGCCACTGAGAGCTGATTGGATGACATTACTGCTACTGAGAACTGATTGGTTGATATTACTGCTACTGCTACAATATTGTAAATAATGGTACGACCTGTTGTAGGGGTGCTCAGAATTGTGTTGCGTGTGTCTGACATCACTGGGAGGCACAATCAAGTACTAAAACTGTTCCATTTTAAAATCCCTGGAGCTTTTTTATCTTTACTATTACTTGGAGCTTTTATCTTTCAGGTGTTAATAAGAGAGCTCCCCCCAAACCCCCTGTAATTCACACCCTGTCAACACAACGCATGCCAAGGGTTTCACGGCTAATTCTGTACCCAGCTCAAACACATCATCACACATACACACACACAAACACACACACACACACACACACACACACACTCCACACACACACACACACACACACACACACAAACACACACAAACTCATTGAAACTCTCCCAGCAATCAGTTCAGCACTTAACCTCTGATCCTCTGATCTCCGTCAGGGAGGGATGAGTAGCAGCATGGCCTGGAACACAGTGTGTGTGTGTGTGTGTGTGTGTGTGTGTGTGTGTGTGTTGATTGGTCAGCATTACTGCTGCTGAGATCTGATTGGTTGGCATTACTGCTACTGAGAGCAGATTGGTTATCATAACTGCTACTGAGTGCTGATTGGTTGGCATTACTGCTACCAAGTGCTGATTGGTTGGTTATCATTACTGCTACTGAGAGCTGAAGGTTTATCATTACTGCTACTTCGTGCTGACTGGTTGGTATTACTGCAGCACTGACGGTGCTGGAAGTGTTAATTTTTTTATGATGACTTGACTTTGATTCCAGCTCACACAAGTATGCTTATTGGTCAAACTGTGATTTTGATTGTTTGATGTCACCATGGGCGCCGGAACCATTATAGCAGGGGGAAACATGTCCCCCCCAGTTTTCAAAATCATTCCTTTAACCCCTAACCCCCGCGCCCCCCCCCCCAACTTTTGGTCTCCTGGACAAAAGCCAAGACGTAGAGCTGCCGGGCCAAATCACCCTTACTGCTGTATGTAAAAAATATGCAAATATCGCTTCATATCCTCAATGACTGTAATTCACCAAATCTGGAGAAAAAGCATATGTTGTACTGTTGTGTAACTTTTGTTTTGTTGATGTTTTCACTGTATTTCACAACATTGTGTGGCCTTTTATTATTTACTTTAAATCTTTAATGTTGAATTTACATGGCTCAAAATAAATAAAATATTACACCAGCACAATTCTGTCTTTCAGTTTGTTTATTTCTGGCAATAAGTTTCGTATTTTAATGTAATGACTGGACGTGCCGCAGTGTGGTGTGTGATGTGTGTGATGTGCATGATGTGTGTGATGTGTATGATGTGATGTGCATGATGTGATGTGTGTGATGTGGTATGTGATGTGTGGACTGTGTGTGTGTGTGTGTGTGTGTGTGTGTGTGTGTATGTGTGTGTGTGTGATGTGAAGCTGCAGAAGTTGATCAAATCCTTGGCGATTAGGGGGTCCTGAGCAGCGAGAGACTGAATGTTCTGCTGCTCTAACAAGTGATAGAGGAACTTCTGAACTCTGTAAATGTTTCTTAAAGATTTAGAGACCAAATGAACTTTGAAGGCCAAACCATCTCAGTGGAACAGTGGAGAATATGCTGTAGCGCCACCTTATGGCTGATAATGTTAAAATTGTGTAAATAGCTTCTAAATGCCGTTATAAACGAGCTAGAAATTTTCATTATGATTGGTCACTCACACAGGCATGTACTGTTGCTGAATTCTGATTGGCTGTTGGTGGTCATTTTGTTGAATATAGGAGATGTGAGCAAATGAGTGTAAACACACTAAATTTCAACATTTTAACTTAAGCAGTTCTGGAGATATTGAAATGTGTACGTTGCAGAGCCCCCATGAATGAAACTGGGTGAAATTTGGTGGGTGTCTAAAGAATGTGGGGGTGGTGCAGCGTGCCAAATTTGGTGAAATTTGAACCTTTATGTCACAACATAATGGCCAGTGAAACGCTAGAGTTTTCCAGTAATGTTATTCACTAGGTTATTCACTATCACTTTTACCATTATTTTACAATTTTTCATATTTTTAATTTTTTTTTTACCATTTTAAATCAGTTTTACTGCTGTATTTTTCAAGATTTGTTAATAAGCTGGCTTGGTGCTGTAATTACTGCGTTACTGCTACTGAGAGCTGATTGGTTTTTATTACCGCTACTGAGAGCTGATTGTTTATCATTACTGCTACTGAGAGCTGATTAGTTATCATGATAAAATTGTGTAAATAGCTTCTAAATGCTGTTATAAACGAGCTACAAAACTTCATTATGATTGGTCACTCACACAGGCATGTACTGTTGCTGAATTCTGATTGGCTGTTGGTGGTCTTTTTGTTGACTGTAGGAGTCTTAAGCAGTTCTTGAGATATTGAAATGTGTAATTTGCAGAGCCCCCATGGATGAAACTGGGTGAAATTTGGTAGGTGTCTAAAGAATGTGGGGGTGGTGCAGCGTGCCAAATGTGGTGAAATTTGAACCTTTATGTCACAACATATTGGCCAGTGAAATGCTAGGGTTTTGCATTGATGTTATTCACTAGGTGGCGCTACTCCACAAATGAGTCCTAACGGGCCATGTGCCACCTAGAGACCAATGTACCTCACTAATTTAGAAATTTCTAGCAAAATGGTTATGTTGGAAGTGTCAATTTTTTTATGACAACTTTTTATCCTAAGGTTGCTTAGCAACAGGTCACACATTATAAATATGCTTATTGGTCAAACTGTGATTTTGATTGGTTGATGTCACGAATGGAAATTGAAATACTTCACATATTTAGTGGGTGCATTTTTATTTTATTTAAAAGCAGTCAGTCATGAATTCAAAGTTTTTGTGATGTCACCAAAAAACAACACAGTTACATATATCAGCCTATTCAGCCTTCAGAGGTTTAGCCCCGCCCACTCACACTGAGGGTATAAGGAGTGTTGCAGCCTGGCCTGGTTTTTAAATGAGCCGCTTTATAGGGCAGCCAGTTGGAACACAGCTCATTTGTATACCAGTTTTAAAGGTGCAGTAACAGAAACAGCCTGTTTAATTCTGAGCGATGAAGAGAGGATCATGAAAGCAGAAAAATTAAATACAAAAGATTTTTTTATTAAATTGTGTATGTATGTGTGTGTGCGTGCGTGCGTGCGTGCATGTGTGTGTGTGTGTGTGTTTGTGTGTGTGTGTGTGTGTCTATGAATGTATGACTGTAGCTTCTGGCGTCATCTTTACTCAAGAGGAAAAAATGTAGATTTATTTATAGCCTCATCAGAACCGTCCCTCCGTCCCTGCGTCCCTCCGTCCCTCCGTCCCTCGATCCCTCCGTCATCAGGAAACTCTATTTTTCTCGCCGTTTTAGTTCAGATTTTCTTACATAACATCAAGACCTGCTTGAGTCCCGCAGATCCGCTCCTGCTCTCCGGCAGCTGCTCTAAAAATAGACCCTCAGCCTGATTAGCAGAGACAGGAGAGAGAGAGAGAGAGAGAGAGAGAGAGAGAGAGAGAGCCTTCTGCGCGTTAGCAAAAATATTCAAATCTCTGTGAAGAAGGAATAAAAAATCAGCTCTGATCCCCCCCAGAAGCTCTCAGACAGTTTCGGGGGTTTAAAACCAGCAGCTGTAAAAAACTCTGTACTGAACACGTCACTCTTTCATTCACAGCAAAAATATCCATAACTCTGAAATGATCAATGTATGATTTGAATAAGGAAAGAACATATAAAAACATACAAATTAAATCTTAAGTTTTACAATATATTATACAAAATTCTACTGTATTTAACCATATTATATTATGATATGTTATACTATACTATAATATATTGAACTACATTATACTGTATTATGCCATATTATACTTTATTTTGATACATTAAACTATAATCCAATGTATTAGACTGTAATACAGCTTTGTATTCTATTACATTATATTACACTACATTATACTGTATTATACTATACTACACTATATTATGCTGTATTATACTGTACTATACCATATTTTCTATTACACTGCGTTTTACAATATTATAATATATTATCCCATATTACTCTGTTACATTGTATTATAATACAACTGTTACTCTGAAATGATCAGTTCATGATTTGATTTAGGAAAGAACATCCAAAAAACATACATAAATCTCAATTTTTACACTAAATTACACTACATTATGCTGTATTATACTCTAGTATGATACTTTATTCTATGTTCTATATTGGTAGACTGTATTTGACCATATTATACTACATTATACTATATCATATTACCAAATTACATATAATGCTACATTACGATACATTATACTGTACTATAATATAATACACTACATTATGCTGTATTATACCATATTATACGATATTATGATACAGTATACTGTACCAAAAAATATATTACACTACATTTTACTACATTATACTATATTATACCATATTACTCTGTGTATTATCACACATAATACTACATTATACTGTGTTATATCACACTATATCATTTTATACTATATTATACTATATTATACCTTATTTTGATACATTATTCTACATTACAGCGTGTTATTCTGTTATATAGTTCTACACCTTATTACGCTGTATTACACTACATTTTACTATGTTATACCATATTATACTACTTTATACTGCATTATACTGTGTTATGATGCATTAGACTTTATTATACTATATAATACCCTGTAACACTGTATTATACCATATTACAGTACATTATATTATAATATACTATATTACACTATATCATACTGTGTTGTACAGTTACACTAAATTATAATCCGTTATAAAATATTGCATTATAAAGTACCTTTGACATTATTGCTCTACATTATTCTATTTTACAGCATATTTTACTGTATTGTAGTTTATTCTGTTTATTCTGTATTATATTGAGTGTATTCGGAGTGTGTGTTTTTCTCCGGCTACCTCACATTTGGCCACTGTGTGTCGTAAAAGTCTTCTCAAAGACTTCATTTTTCCACACACACACACACACACACACACACACACACACACAAACACATACGCACACCCAAGCACACACACACACACACACCCTCTCCAGGGACAGGAGATTACACACACTCCGCATCGCTCTGACAGCATTAGCCTTGACAAGACGTCATGCTAGTAACCCAGTTTAAAGCTCAGAGCCGCCGCCAGCGCTAACGCAAACGCTGAGCTGGAGGAAGGTCAGGATGCAGAGGGCCGCGAGCCTGTGTGTGTGTGCACGTGTGTATATATGTGTGTATGACTGTGTGTGTGTATGTGTATGTGTGCCTGTATGTATGTGTGTACGACTGTGCGTGTGTGTGCGTGTGTGTGTGTGTGTGAGTGTGTGTATGAGTCAGCAGTATGGCTGATAGTGAGCTAATGACCCCTGACCCTGAATGACCCCAGTGCTGTGATGAGCTCATTAGCAACGAGTCCAGTCCAAAGCGTCACACTGATCATCACTCTGTCCTTCTGCAGGTGGGGGG
>JBBPCZ010000089.1:7439050-7451099 GCA_037974445.1 Brycinus macrolepidotus
CTGAGAAATATCTTTTACCTGCTTTAATGTACCTGCTTTAAGTCATAATATATATATAGGTTATATATATATAGGTTATATAGGTTATATATACACACACACACACACGCACATACACACACAGCCTACTTATAAAAATCCCCCTGGGGTCATTTTTTGTACTCATGTTTTAAATGTTGAATATGGTGGCTTTTTGCCCTTTGACACTGATTATTCTTGACAACACCACCTTGATAGAAGCACAGGTCCCAGTGAAATACCGCCAAGAAGCAAAATAATAAAACACTGTAAAACAGTAACCAATCTGAATGGAGCCACCTATAAAAATACATGGTTTGTGGTTCATGCGTGAACACATAAGCACAAACACAGAAATGAATAAGGGAAAGAAGGAGAGGAAAAGGCAGCATAGTGTAGATATGAATCATTTTACCCTTTTCAGCCTAAACAAAATTTCAAGGGAAAAAAATATATGCGGTGAGAATTTGTGAGCTTTTTGAGTCAGAGTGCTGTGAGACTTTCCATTACTAAAATGGACTCTGAGTGCGTTTTCTGTTAATGGTCTATATTTAAAAAAAATCTAATAAGATGTGCGGTCACACATCATTAGTGGATGCATAATGTGTAATCTGACACGGTGTTAAGCAGATGTGTTTTTGAAATGTGAAATGGTATTTATTTTTTTTGTCTCCACAGAAAAGACTGGGATTCGACCGTCGAAGAGCATGGACTCCCTCTGCTCTCTGCCAACAGGTGGGGCTACAGAGCTGAAAACCAGGCGAACACTCAGCCCTGCCGTTTTAGGGCTGAGTGTCAGGCAGACGAGGACAGACCAATGGAGTGTATTTAACCTGCTGTGCTAAATACAGTCTCCATTATGCATGTTGACATCTGGCTGTGCATACGTCGCTGAAAAAGCCCTGAATTCAGAACGCGACGTTGTTTAACTAATGCTCATGTGTGTGAAGTGGCACGTCCCCATTTTTGTCCCTCAGGTCACATATGTAAAATCTCTTTATAAATATCACAGATGTGTACATTCTGTTCAGCCTTTTAGAGTAGGTTGACCCAAAGCAGCACTACTTTCAAATGCACGGCACAATTTTTTTTGGCTATAATTTTTGTGGGCACAGGAGGTCTATAGAGAAATGAAATTTTCCCAAAGACTGTATTCAGTGGACCCTAATTCATGAATGCTTGAAACCTTGAAACGTGAAATCTCAGTTAACTATCATTCATTCGAATTGCCTCATTTTTCATCCCACCCAGATGATGACAGAGCTGCATCAGCTGGAGGAGCAAACGGATTCATCGCCCCTGTGGTGAAATCCCGAACCCTGGGTTCGGACATCAACTACGACCCTGGCGAGCAGGATCCAAAGTGGGAATTTGACCTGCGGAAAGCCAGTGGGGTCATCGGAAGCAGCCCCGGCTTGAAAGGGCGAGGAGCTCCAAATACCTCATCTTCATCTCTGCCTTCCTCTTCCTCCTCTTCGTCTTCCCCACTGCAGAGACCTCTTCCCGAACAGCTGAAGGTGTTCAAAGGTGACGACCTGGGCGCCTGCCAGCCCACGTCTCCGAAAAACCGCCGAATGCTGTATTCTGGCTCTGCCCACAATGGCTCCTCTAGGCCGTCGTTTCCAGGCAGTCTTTTCCCGCTGGAGTCATCGCCGCGACACCAACGTAAGGCCCTGAACATCTCTGAGCCATTTGCAGTGTCCGTGCCGCTGCGCGTGTCCGCCGTCATCAGCTCCAACAGCACCCCCTGCAGGGCACCGGGCAAAGAGCGGGACCGTTCTTTGGGAGAACGTTCTTTTTTGAAACCTCGAGATGCCGGACCCCCAGAGCCCCACCGCAGCGAGAGCCTGGGCAGCGTTGGCTTCAGAGAGTTGGTCCCCAGCGGCACAGGAAGTTTCAGTTTCCGAGATAGGGACAGAGCACTGGGGGGGAGCGCCGGCAGCATTGGGTACAGAGAGTACCCTCTCAGTGACAGCAGTGGAAGCAGTGGATACAGTATCTATAGCAACAGCAGCTCTGTCCCCATGGAGAAAGAGGAGAGTCAAACAGTGGAGAGGGGCACCAGGGAGGTCCCCCCTGACAAAGTGGCAGAGAGTAAGATGAATAGTGTGTGTGTGTGTGTGTGTGTGTGTGTGTGTGTGTGTGTGTGTGTGTGCGCAGATGTGCACACTGGCTCATCTGCTAATCCCACCTTTACTGATAATATGTTTACAACACTTATTCCTATTCTGAAATTGATTTCTTTCACTGTAATGAGCTTCTAGCAAGTCTCCTCATCTATGAGGATCTACAGTAAACAACATTTGTTGTTTCAAAGATTACAAAAACATTTGCTGAAAGCATGTGCAGAAAAGTACAAGTCAAACAAATGCATAAGTGTTCAAATAGCTATAAACAAATCTTTGTGCTCACATCGATCTGTTGAGAATGCAGAGCTCATTTCTAATTTTGAATAAGTTGGTTGCCCTTCTCTGTCTGCTGCTTCAGGCAAGGATGCAGAAGTGAAAGAACTACTTGCAAATGTGGAAGCACCTGAGAACTTGAAGTCACCTCAGCCTAAAGCTACAGAGACACATGAAATGTCTCAATCCTCTGGGAAAGAACTGGACACCACACCAGTACAGCTCAGTGAGCTCAAAAAGCTGGACCAACTGGTAAGCGTGATAACAAGAGCTCCGTATTAACATGGAGAAAAGGTAGTTATTTCTATTCTTAAGTGTTCAGTGTAGTAGTGTAGTGACTGCTGAGCCTGAAAAACCTGAAAAGCACCTATTCTGTTCTGTTTCATTCTACTCTATTCTGTTCAGTTATTTTAGCATACCCATTCTATTCAGTTCTAGCATGCTTTGATTATCATATAGCCACACCACATCTGTTGACATGCACTCCTTCCAAATTCTTTCCAAGAATGCAGAAGCATTATAAGCACTGTCCTGTCAAAGCCATTGGCCACCATCTCTATTTTTTCACTGAATATTAGGATACTGGTCCAAGTATTAGTTTCTGTTCAGTCCTAATACTCAAAAGTGGTGAATGTTTTGTGATTTGTACAATATGAACTTTAGCACCCCAGTAACATCACTTTTATTGTATGGTACAGGACATTGCGTCAGTCAATCAGGAGCCGTGGCCTAATATGCATCAGGAGCTCCAGATTACAGAGCCTGAAATGAACATATTAGAAGATCAGCTCAAAGCCAGTGGCTCTATGACCAAAATCACTGGAAAGGATGATGCTCTCAAATTAAATGCTCAAGCTAAAAGAAGAAGCAGTTTACCTACTCACCCAGTATCTTTGAAGGGACACTTCACTGACGTCACAAAAGGTCTGATGGTAGATCATGCAGGTGCTACTGTTTTTAACCCAATACTGAGGCCTTCGCCTGAAAGATCATCGAAGAATGAGACTGGCTGGAATTACATGGATGGCGCTGAGATTAAAAAGGATCACGCAACCTTGGATTCTTTTGAGGCACTGGACATAATGGCGAATAAGCTGCAACTCTCACCATTCTTTCATTTGAAGGAGACAGATATTCTCCAAGATACCGAACCATGGCCTTCCAGTGAAGATACTTGTATTCATTCAGCGAAGAAAAATGAGGTCTTCGTTACAGGAGAATCTTCTGGTTCTAGTGGTGGTATTGAACCATGCCATAAAAGCCCTCCTTTTTCCATACACATAAATGTACACTTACCAAAGGAGGATGGTCATGAAAAGGGGAAAGAGAAGACCAGAAGTATTCATGTTGATCTAACAACCAAAGTAAAGGGAAGTATGGAGAGGCTCTCAGAATGCTTAGATGAAAGACATTTCACTGAAGAAATGTCACATCATGATGATGAAAACATCTGGGGGAGCCGTTATGCTGGACTGGATCAGGTGGAACCCTGGGAAGACCTGAGCACTACAAAACAGTGGGTCACAAGCCCACTCCACTCACCAAAACTGGAAGATCTTTTCCCCTTGCTGAAAACGTCAGTGTCAGCTTCAGTAACTGAAAGCAAAGCACCTGCTGAGTGTAATATTGATGAGTTGCAAAAAGACAAGAAAGTTGTAGATGAAGAAACTCTATCAAGGAACACAGTACCCTCTGAAGAAAATTGCTCTATTTCCAGAAAACCTGACCAAGCACCTATTAGGCCCTGTGCCAAAACAAAAGGGGCAGAAGTGGATGACTGTAGTCTTGCAAAGATATCAGACATTTTCCTTGCTTCAAACTTTGAAGAAATCGGAAAGCAGAAAGCAGAGGAGAAACCTGAAACTCCACAGCTTGCACAGTTCAAGACGACCATTCACCAGGAAGAGACAACCAGAATGCCAAAGAGAAACATTGGGGCTCCCAAACAGAAAAGTTCTGTCTCTTCCCAAAGATTTCACAGACAGATATCCCATGAGCCCTGCATTGCAGAGAGAAACGAGGAAAACGTCGCTCTAAAACACAGACCATATTCCCTAAACCTGGATCTGGGACACCGGTGCATCAGGGACATCTCGAATCGACAGAACCTTGATCTTGCAGATCCTTCGCTTTCACAAAGGGGGGCAGTAACAGCATCAGGAACAAGACATGATGGGCTGTCTCTAGAATTGGAGATGTTCCTCAAGGACCGACAAGCACCCATGAGACGCAACTCCGCACCGGTTAGTGTGTCCTCTGTGCGCACAGCATTCATGATCAAGACATGTCAGGCAAAAGCTGTGCCTGTTATACCTCCGAAGATTCAGTACAGCCACGTGCCCCATCCGGTCCTCGAGAAGGGCAGTCATGAGCAGGAAAAACTAAGTGGACCTGAAAGGGAACCTGAGAAGATCAAGGTAGAGAAAGCAGATCCTGTACCTCCCCTGCAGGTGGTAAAAGACTGCAAAGAGGAAAGGGAAAACTGTGAACCAGTCCCAAGGATCCAAAGGCAGGTATCCACAGAAAGACCCACAGAGACTTGTAAGACAACACCTACCCCTGAACCTCCAGTACTTAGAAGAAAGCGGTCTGCCAATGGGGACTCATTCATGGACTGTCAGAGACCAGAACGATCCACCTTGCTTCAAAGATCTTCCTTTCGAAATCGCCCGAGGCCTCAAAGCCTTATTCTCTTCAGCCCCCCCTTCCCTATTATGGACTATCATCCGGTAGGAGAAGACGGTAAACTTGTCTTGTCACCCATCAAGAGTCCTACTGAAACCTCACCTCTTGATGTCTTCACTAAAGAACTGGCTGACAACCTTAAAACACCAGAGGGGGTCACCCTGCGAAATAAAATGACTTTGCCCAAGAGTGGACAGAGACTGGAAACCTCAACGAGCTGCTTTTACCAGCCCCAGAGGAGGTCTATGATTTTTGACAGCAGGAGCAACCGGCAGATCGAGTGAGCTGTCCATTATACTCATCTATGACATTCACATCATGGCCGGGATCCACTGAGATCTCGTTGCTGAATGTAATTTTTTTATTTTGGTTATTGTACTATATTCATACTAACTAAACTTTCTTGAATTACAAGGTGCCAATTAATTTTAGACGTAATAAATATAGAAATTTAAGTATTAGGCTTTGGTGTAAAATGGTGCTGCTGGTAATGAATACAATAAGAGGTCACTTCTACTCTCCTTTATAATAAAATGGAAAAGATTTTAGGAGCAACATTAAAATCCTTTACATCTTTTGGCTCTTGTGAAGCTGAGATGGCCAAGATAATCCATTTCAGTCATATATAATCAGAAATTTTGCATGAAACAAATAATCCCCAGGGGTTGTTTTTTTTTCAGATCAGATGTCTGGATAGTTTTAAATCCCGCAATGTGTGTTTTTCATTTTCATTTCATATCCATTTCAGGGATTGTTGTCTGGGAGCCAAAATGCAGTTGGATGATTTTTGAACAAATGGGCCTTGTAGGTTATCATCTTGAATAATGAACTTTGCCTAAGCCAGCAAAAAAGGAAAGGCAATAACATACCTACCTATAGTATTTTATCATATCTGTGTTTTAGGAGAGAAAAATGGCAAGAAAAAAAGGGGACGCAATTTTAAAAGCCATTTGAAAAGTTGTTTAGTGTAGAGTTCTATCTTTTTTTGGCTAAGCTCAAAAAATGAATTTCCTTTGTTCTCTTTTTTTGTTTCGGGTTGTATATATGTGCCAAATCAACAAATATCCAGTATTATTAAAAAATGGCCATTAGCACTGAATGTGTTGAATGTGGTGAATCACAACAGTCACGTGTAATGAAAACATAAAAAAAATTTAGTTGTTTCATACCTGACTTGCACCTAGCCTGAACTGTATTACTTTACACTTATTTCCTTTTTATTATTCAACTTACTGTTATTGTCGCTGCTTCATTTAGCTTGGAATGTTCAATTTGCAAGATGTATTAAAAGCAGAGCTTTAACTTAAGTAGATTTCAAAACTCTCTATAATGATCTGATTGTACAAAAAATGCCTGGAAATTCAACATATTTATTTATGCCATTTATGTCCAAAGACATTGCCAGTTCTTAGCTTGTGAAAACAATTTTTACTGTTGTGTAAAACAACTCGTTTGTCATTACAAGTGAAAATGTAAATTTCGATAAGTGGTGTTTGAGTAGTTTCTGTAGATATCAGCATCACCTGGTCCTGTAGACCACAGAAAGCTCACTTTTATGCAGTATATGAAATTAAGTTGGCTTTTGCTGTGATGAGATATTAGGTTTAGTTAGCTGGTGTCTGGATGTATTGTCAGATGATGTAGAAGCACTATAAAAAATGAAAAGTCAGCCCAACATAAGATTGTAAGCTGTTACACTGCTTTTCTTGAGGTGTTAACCAAACTCAAGCATCTTGGCTTGGTCAAAGGCTTTCCAAGCTCATTATTTAGATCTGCATCTCAGTTAGAAAATAAAAATAGGGCGTTCCCTAACAGGTGTACTCCTGGACATAGCATTCTCACTGGAGATTCTCCATTTTGAGGGAAATGTAGTCCAAGACTAGGCTTAATCCTTTTTTGGGAAACTGATTTTACCTAATAATTTGTTTTTTCTTTCCTGACTAGCTGGGATTTTATTCCATCACACAAACGCACTAGGCCTTTTCTCCTCTTTAAGGCTCCCACTTATGGATGGCTGGGGCATCGCTGGGGATCAAGCTAACAGTTGCCTGTTGTTGGGTTGAATGCTTAAGACGGTTGCACCACTCAGGAGGCCCTGAAGTTACTCAGATTTCTGTGTCCATCACTGTAAAAATGTTATTTTAGCCTTAAACAGTAACATGTAGTAACACTGGATGCAACCATCCAAGCACTCACCCTGGCATCTGGAGGGTGTGAGTTCTAAACCCCAGCAATGCCCCAGCAAGTAGAACCCAAGAGAAGAAAATGCCATGTGGGTTGTGGGAGTCCCAGCTAGTGCAGAAACAGAGTGAACAACAGATTCTATATTGTTTACTATTGCTGAGATACAGAACTGAAAAGTTGGGTGAAGTCTAGTTTGTAATTCAGGAAATCCAGTGTAATAAGTTACCTTGTACTTATAAGCTGAGCTGAACTTTCACTTTTTACATCGAGAGAAGATGAACGACGCAGTGTTGACTATCTAGAATAGAATAGAATAGAATAGAAAATGTGGGAACAGCAAGGTTGAAGAGAAAGTGATGTTTTGCTGAAAGAAAATGTACATTATATATATGTTCTTGTACTGAGACAAAGAAAAGAAATGGTATTTTGTCAATAACTGTAACCAAAGAACACTAACTTTGTAATCTATTTTTTTTATCGCTCAAAGTGGATTTATTATATGCATCCGATGTATCGAAGCAATAAAAACACTGTAAAAAATGTGTAAAAAAATCAATAAAAAAGTGTACTGTATTAAATTTGTGCCTGTGTCAAAAATGAAGATAAATATATGTGACATTTCTAGAAAATCCTGTTTTGAGGGACATAATTTAAAAAATTCTGACAAGCATGTTTACGTAGAACTGTATTAAGTTCAGAACTAATCATTTACATATTTTTGCTGAGAGATTAGTTTCTCTGTTTGTTTTAATACTGCGTAAAAAAGCAGATTATGCAGATGCAAATGGTGCTTTGCAAACAAACAGAGAAATGACAATGAGGAAAAAAAAAAAACAAACAAGCAGGCAAACTTCCAAATCAGTCAAATGTAAATCTCCAGTGGACATTCATTCTGGCACTCAATTAAGTAGTCAGAGCTACGCTGAGACGAAACAGTGAGATAATTAAAAAGTTCAGCCCCAAATCCTACTTATTTCTATAGCCGAGCTGATCGGCAATGACCGTTAGGGTTTATTAGGACGTATAACATTTATAAATTAAGAGCACATTGGTTAAACTGCCATTCGGAGTGGAAAAAAATAGAGCCTACACACCAAAATGCATTTCTCGTTCTTGCTTAATCCACCAGGACTGACAGACGTGTCTCTGTTTTAGCCCCATGTTTTTTGGCTCCCCTTAAATCACAGAGAAAGGATGTACTTAACCGGGCTTTATGTGTCACAGCTGAAACAGCAGATGCAGCTTCAAAGCCGAGGATGATGACCAGAGTGATACACTGAAAGAAGAACCTACTACAAACAAAGACTTCCTTTACTTTTGCAGCCAAAACCCCTCATGCAAATTTGAATACAGTGTGTGAGCCAGCTTTTTTTCTCCTTTTCAAGGCAAATGTACAGCCAGTTTCTTTACCGCCAAACTACTTTAATCATACTCAGAGAATAGAAATCCGTCCCCACCACCTTCCTGACAGAATAGTCCACCTGGATGCCAAGCTCACCCGTCCTGCTGCAATAAAACACACACACAAAAAATCAGCCATGCCGTAAGCTTCATTTTACAGTTCCTATAAATGCATTTTCCCTTCTCCCCTATTACTTTGTGCTCTAACTTAAAGAAATATATACCAAAGCTTACTGCAACAAGTGCCATTTTGGTACAGGAGCAGGTCAGTTAGAGGTGAAAAGAGCTGAAACTAAACATGGTGAAATGGTTTTTATCCACTATGCTGTCCAACCAACTGCCCATCAATATCAGATCTGCACCAACTGTAGTTTTAAAAAACTGCTAAAAACCACACTCTTCTTCTCTCCTTCTTTTAAATATCTGCACTTCCACTGTACTTTCGGTCTTCTTTTATTGATTTTCTATGTACTCTTTTATTTCTTCCATTATTATTTTATTTTATTTTTTATTCTATTCCTGTAAAGCACATTGAATGACCTTCATGCATGATAATGTGCTCTATAAATAAATTGGGCTTGACTTCACTTGACAAACAGGCTTGACGTTTCTCATGCAAGCACACCAAATATGCGCTGTTATATAAATTGAATAAAAATAAATATTGCTGGTTTTCCCGCAAAAAGTGATGGTATGCAAATGCAAAAATGCCAGCATGCAAAAATGAGGTGAGCATGATTTTTATTGAGCGCTTTAAAGCCGAGTTTCTGAGAAACCTATTCAGATTCCTCAGCTTTAACGCTGGACTCCTTCCGGGATCTAATCTTCTTCTGGACCTGGACAGATAAAAAAAAAATGTTTCCCCCCCCACAAAAAATGGGATTCCACATTATATTTGAGCAAAATTAATTAACAGGCCAATAATATTCGGTACTCATGAAACACACACACACTCACACCTTTCAATATTGATCAGAGTGATTTCATACGTCTGTCATGTCTTATAAACCTCCGGATAAACAGATTACACACATGGTCAGTCTGTCAGGCACAATACCAAACCCCGTCCTGCACCAAATTACTGGTTTCGGGAGGATTCTTCATCGCAAAATGTTAATCCGAGACGAGTCGAGGTGTCTGTGACACTCACGACACGTCCCTTCGTTCATTTTGCATCAGAGTGGAAACAGAAAGAGTACCTGCTCTAAAATAAACTGCAGGGGGTCGTCTGGTCTGTCATAAACCAGGTTCGCTGTGATTTCCTGATAAACAGACAAAAGAAAAAAAAAAAGAGCTGAGCAATAAGAGCAGGACAATAACAGCACTGCACATCTCAGACCCGCCTATACGAGTCCGATATTGACAAAATTCAACACCATGGAATTTTCCAGTGCAACACAATATCACTGTATCAGATGATATTTACATTTGCATTAATAAAAGTGATAAACCCATTCCTCCTCCCAAAAAAAAAAAAAACATCTTACAAATCTTGTTTTCTTCTCTCAAAATGACACCAAAGGGAACCAGACAAAAAAGCCATTTTCAGAAAGGACACTTACAATTAATTCAATTAAATTCTAATCAAAATCTGAAGCACCCAGCTAATGACATATGCCGCTGTTAACCGCCCGGTCCTGGATATGACGGGTAAAAAAAAAAAAAAATTTTAAAAAAGCAAACCGCATGGGCATAGAAACACTGCTACTTTGCCATTATATAATATTCATTATTTTGTCATACATAACACTCCACCCCAACCCCTGAAAACACTGAAAGGCAAAAGGCACAGTATGTCAGTATCACGGTATAGGCGATATATCGCCCATCACTACTGTTCCTAGATTGTCCTATTAGCTTATTATATATTTTTTAGTCATGGACAGAGCTGCTGATGCAAAAGAGAGCCTTAAGTTAAGCTTCTGTAACCTTTTGTGTATGATAATGTGCTATATAAATAAACTTCTGCTAAAAACTGCTCTATTCTCCACCATCTTCTTTTAAACATTTGCACTTCTTTTGCACGTTCAGTTTTCTTTTATTGATTTTCTATGCATTCTTCCATTATTTTATTCTATTTTAATCTTGTTTTATTTTGTATTCTATTCGTGTAAAGCAAATTGAATGACCTTTTGTGTATGATAATGTGCTACATAAATAAACTTGAAACTTGGAAATACAGTGTAATAAAATGGCCACTGCAAATGGTAAACAAGTTGGTCTCTTTTCCAAACTTTGTTGTCGTTTCTCCTGGCTCTTACTAAGCCACAAAGTAAGGTATAATGTAAGTAAATATTTTAAATCATCATCATCTTCTTTGTAGTTTCCTCTTACCTGGAATAGCTGGAGGATGTTGTGGGCTTCCATATACCTCACAGAGCGTTCATAAGGGTCCACACAGGCCTCTCTGGGATGGGTAGTTTCTGTCAAAAGCACTTTTTTGGCTGTCTCTGAGTCTCCCATATCCAAAACTAACACGAGAACTAGACTAAAATGGGAAAAAATAACTAAAAACACGGTGTTCAACTTTTCCCCACTCAGGCCCGTGCTAGCCGTTAAGGTTAGCCCTAAAAACAAGGCCTGGGGAGGCAAAACAAACCGTTTTCTCAAACAGTTTCAGGTTTACAACGATTTTGTACCCTCTTAGCAGATTTTGTTGTGCTTTTGGTCTAAATTAACACTAAAAAATCCCTCAAAAAGGCCCTAAATTAACTCAGTGTCCCGAGTTTGGCTGCTGAGGGGTTTGTGTTATCGTCTGAAATGTCATCCCGTAACCCCTGGCAACCGTACGCGAGAGACTCGAGTGACGTCATTCCTGTTATGAGACACAATGGGGAGCGACTGAATTTGGAAGAGGGCTTGTTTTTTTAGCACCCGTATTTATAAAGTCCCCGCCCCCACTACGCTCCGATTGGCTACGGCGACCCAGCCTCCCCCGCCGTGATTGGCTCTTACAATCACAAGCAACGATTTCTAAAGCAAGCGCAATAGAGGAGGGCGGGACTTCAGCGGTCTAGAAGAAGAACTACCAGCCAATCCCGGAGCGGGGAGGGCAGGGCTTGTCTGAAAACGGATGGGAAAGAAATAAATAACGCCCTTGCCTGGCTTAGGCAGCCCTAATCCGGTCCAAAACGTTTTGCCAGGATCCCGTGGTGCGTGATGAAGGCATTTTTATTTCTTCTGATGAAATGATTGTGCTAGCCCTGATGGCGGGGAATTTAGTAAAATGTCAAAAAAAAAAAAAAAAAAAGTGTATGTAGTATAATTGTGTATGTTTGTATATATATATATATATATATATATATATATATATATACATATTCCTATAAAATAAAAAACCTTTAATAATAAAAAGTAAA
>JBBPCZ010000089.1:7462679-7491623 GCA_037974445.1 Brycinus macrolepidotus
TGTGTGTTTGTGTATATATATAGATATATACACACACACACACACACACACACATATATTTATATATATATATGTATATAAAATCCTAAAAGGAAATTTGTATTGTCCGAGGCAAACTGAAGCGCAGCTTTTTTTTTCTTTTTTTTCTTGACCTTTGTCCTCCTTTTCTTGAATTCTGACCATATTTATTTTTTCTTTTTCTTTTTTTTTCCACTTTCGGAGTTGAAGTTTCTTGTGCATGCCACCTCTTTTGGGAAAGGGGTGTGTGTGTGTGTGTGTGTGTGTGTGTGTGCGTGTGTGTGTGTGTATGTGTGTGTGTGTGTGTGTTGCTGTAGGCCCTGCCGGTGTAGCGTTGTGCAAGAACGGTGTAGACACAGATTTCACGTGAGAAAGAACCGAAAATACACACCAGAGCCCAAAAATACACATTTGTGTTGACTTTGGCGCACTGAGTGTAAATGTGCAGATGATAGAGTCCCAAAGTTTCGCTCTTGAGTTGATTTCTTCGTTCTTTTAACCCGTTAACGCATGACAACATGCCCGGGCATCTCCTGCAGGACAAACTACTGCACACCCTCAGTTCTCCTGACCTCCGCCTGAATCCAACTCGGTACACACGACCCTAGAAGTGACCTGAAGGCGTTTCTTTATTATAAAAGTGTGTGAGACAGATGGAAAGTGCCGGTGTCACTGATACGCCCCTCTCACATCTCCTGTTGTTTCTCTGATTTGCCTGCCATTCGCCGGATCAGTATTTGCAAGGTCGTTTGTTGGCGTTGATATCAGTTATTTGTTTATGGATTTGGATATATAGATTAACCCCGTATCAGATGTTAACCCTTACTGTGCCGTCGCTGCAGGTGTCGTTGGTGTTAAATCCGGTGTGTTTACGTGTTCGGGCCGGGGTGTTGCAGAAGATAAAAGAGGGCACCTTTTAGCAGGAAATCTTGTCTTTGTGAAGATCTCTCATTACAGAGGAGAACACCTCGGCTCTGAGTTCTCAGCGCCGGCCAAAAGCTCCGTATTGTGTTGCAGCGTTTAATCAGCCCTTTCATTAGATGCTTATAAGCAGTGTTGGCGGCTGGAGTGAAATCTTTCATCTCAGATTTGGTCATTTTTATTTAATTAATTATATTGTTTGAAAATGCCGCTCTTTATAGCTACCCTTCACAGCAGCCCTTTACTGCAATCCCTTACAGCTGCCCTTTACAGCTGCCCTTTACTGCAACCGCTTACAGCTGCCCTTCACAACTGCCCTTTACAGCTGCCCTTTTCTGCAACCCCTTACAGCTGCCCTTTACTGCAACCCCTTACAGCTGCCCCTCACAACTGCCCTTTACAGCTGCCCTTTACTGCAACCCCTTACAGCTGCCTCTTACAGCTGCCCTTCACAACTGCCCTTTACAGCCACCCTTTACTGCAACTCCTTACAGCTGCCTCTTACAGCTGCCCCTTACAGCTGCCCCTTACAGTTCCCCTATACAGCTGCCCCTTACAGCTGCCCCATACAGCCAGGCCTTACAGCTGCCCTTTACTGCAACCCCTTACAGCTGCCCCTTACAGCTGACCTTTACAGCTGCCCCATACAGCTGCCCCATACAACTGCCCTTTAAAGCCATCCCTTACAGCTGCCCCTTGCAGCTGCCCCATACAGCTGCCCTTTACCGCCATCCCTTACAGCTGCCTTTTACAGTTGCCCCTTACAGCTGCCCTACTTTGCCACCCCTTACATCTGCCACTTACAGCCACCCCTTACAGCTACTGTTTACAGCTGTCATTTACACTTTACACACTGTGAAAATGTCATAAATTCATGAGGACCAAAATGGTCCAAAATGTGTGTGTGTTTTTTTGTGTGTGTGGATATATATATATATATATATATATATATATATATATATATATATATACACACACACACACACACACATAATTACATCATATCCATAAATATACATCTATATATACAGTACTTATCCAATAAATGCCACTCATTTAATTCCTCATGCCATTCATTCTGGGCCTTGAACGGACCACTTAGGAATAACAGAATCAAATGAGAGGGAGAAAAAAAAACAAAACAAAAGAAAAAAAAAATACATTTCTGTGGAATTTTGAAAATATTTGGCATTGGACATCTAAAGGCTGCAGTCGCCGGGTGTTTATTTTGGAGGTGTCCGAAGGCTTCAAAGCCGCTGTCACGCCGAGGCGCGCATTAATGAGCCTGTCATCTGGCTTTTAATTGATTAGATTTGCCATTTCTACCAGCTCCCGCTCTGACAGGATGGCATTCAGAGAAATCAGGGCCGGGTCGGAATCTATAGGGACGCCACGCGTTAGCCGCTAAAACAGGGTACCTGCTAAGCGCCTGCCGTGCTGGCGTGCGCGATCCGAGCATGCTGGGATACTCCAGCCGCCGTTACAGCAATGACCTTCACCGGTCTAATTGAAAGTCAAGGCCAAATTTGAGCAGGGCCTCAGAGGAGGGCTTTGCGATGATGAAACCGCCTGTACTATTTTACAGCCCTTAGAAATAGTAGTCTATTTCCACCTAACACCGCTAATTTGGCTGCTAATAATCAAATATTAATTTCATTCTCCACTTAAATCCCCTGATGGAAGTTTTTGGAAGGTATTAAGGAAAACGTGGCGCTGACTTATCTGGTGCTTCGTGTCGCTCCAAGGGAGGAGGGTTACATCAGTGACTCAAAATGGACTGTGATTAAAAAAAAGGTCTCAAAGTCTCAAAGTTTGCAGTTTTCCCCCGAATGATGTATTTTAACTCATACCAAATGAAGGCAAGTTTAGCTAGATGTTTAAAAGGTGATTTAACTGCAGGATTATCGTTCAGTTATTAATATTAAGGCTTATAATGCATTATCTACCATGTAAGTTATGTAGTTAGACCTTATTATAATAAATGATACATTATACATCATGTTTGCTATGAATTATTCAGTATCTACTATGAATTATTCAGTATCTACTATGAATTATTCAGTTTCCACTATGAATTATTCATTATCGGCCATGAATGATTCAGTGCCTACTATGAATTATTCAGTGCCTACTATGAATTATTCATTATTGACTATGAATTATTCAGTAGTTACTATTAAATATTCAGTATCTACTGTGAATTGTTCAGCATCCACTATTCATTATTTAGGATCTACTATGAATTATTCAGTATTTACTTTAGAGTTAAAGTGGTCAAAACCTGATGTAATTCAAACACAAACCTGCATCTTTTCATTAGTTTGGCCGGAGTCTCCATAACCTGAGAAGAGTTGAATCTGACTAGACGGGGAGACTTTGGAGAGTGTGAGGAGTGTGTGGGGAGTCTATGTGGAGTTTGTGGTGTGTGAGGCATGTGTGAGGAGTGTTTGAGGAGTGTGTGGGACGGCCCGATAGTGGGAAAAAGTGATCCCTGCTTTAAAAAAGTTGGTCCAGAGCAGAGATCAGTGTTGTGTTTGAAAAGTGTGCATATTTTGTTTGATCACGCTGCTACGTTCTTCACATCGAGCTCCAGATTCCTTGCATGTTTGTGGAATGTGGGCCGATAAGATGTCGGACCCTGTAAGACACAGTTATTATGTTTTGTTTTATTTTATTTTTTTATTTTTTAACCAATCACTCTCCCGTGAACTTCTGACCGTGCTCTTTTTGCGAGGTGCGCTCTCCTCACGCCTGCTCGGGAACGGGACGCTCTCAGCCATGGCGAGTCACTGTTTATGCAAAATGGCATTGGAGTATCAGGCGCTCCAGGTCTCTAATACGGCTGGAGGGTCCGGTTCTGGGCCTTTTGCATTGGTCCTCCCAGGCCCAGGATCTGCGTTCCAATCAGCGCCGCCGATTATCAAAACATATCATGAGGAAGTTCTATAGTTTCATTTCTTTGCCCTTGTGTGAAAGAGCCTTTGTTTATTCCGATGTTCCTGTGCGCACCAGTAGGAGGGGTCATTTTTCCCCCACCAAGTTTTGTTTATGGCAGCTTCTCGTCGTCTTCCAGGGAAAGTTCAGCAGTCTGTGTTCTTGGAAATTTATGAAAACTGTATGGAAGGCTGGAAAGAGAGGGATTTCAGAAATACTTGTGACCAGAGAGGGACAGGAACCTGACAGTAACATGAGTTCAGTCCAATAGTGTAACAGAGGCCACTATTTCTGGGGGGGGGGGTTGGGGGTCACTTGGTTCGTCGTTTTGCAAGCAGGCGACTAGCGGGGCATTATTTTACAAAGTTAAAGAAAGTGGTGCACGTCGTACCAAGGACAAAGGCAGATGGAAACCATGGTAACGGTGACCAGCCGGTGACTAGCCATTGTTCAAACATAACTTGGACAACTTTTGATGTTTTTTTGCACAGCGTCGAAACAGAATGCGGTAAAGACACTTTCAACCCACAGAGTGACAATGCGGCAGTTTGGAGACACACACACACACACACAATGAGCTCTTGTAGTTCAGGTCAAAGGAGCACTGCCCATCACAAGCTTGTGGACACCTTGCCCTCTTTTCCTCCAAAATTTGGATTATTATTAGAATTCATGTGATGATCTGCACTCCCCATATTCCTCGAAGCAGCTTTTAAATAATTGGACGGTTTTCTTGTTAAAAGCACATACTGAAAATCTTGTTGGCCTCTAGGGTCCTTTAAACACCTGAAATGTTCGTGTGTCGGCATCGCAACCAGCGGATCAAATGCTTTGGCCCTTGGCTTTATTTGCAAGCTAGAACCGTCACCAATGTTTACACACCCGCCAAATAAACATGCTCAGGCTTTAATACGGCAACTTAACGCAAACAGAGAAAATGGGATTATTTGTAGTAAAGGCGTTAAGAAAATGTGTCCCCAAACTTTTGATGCTAGAGCACAGCTTTCAGTTTAATATCATAAACTTAAAGGGAAAAAAACCCCATAATGCAATGTTTACGAGGTAAAAGTCATTCGGATTTGGTTTGATGTCTCTACAGAAACCCCCTTGAGTCGGAACTGTTCACAGTGGAGGTGAATGGAACCAGGTGTCTGCCTCTAAAAGCTCCCTCAAAGAAAGTTATTCCATTAAATGGTTATGGTTGCGCCGCCTGACGCCTGAGACATTGTTATGCCAGAGTTTTGAGAAGCTTTTCATGGTGGAAAAACTTCTCAAAATGTGGTTCGAAACCCATTCACGGTGGAGGGATACATGCAGGGTGTTGTGAGGCAAAATAGTCCCCAATGGAAACTGATTGAGTTTAGATTTGACCATCATCAACATCCGTATAAACACTCAGACACACGCGGAGCTTCGCTAGAGGTCGATAAAACGACTGTGGTTGTGTTGGAGACGTCTGGTTCCATTTACCTCCACTGTAAAGAAATCTGAGTCTCGACAATGAACCGTTTCACACCAAACCAGCTCCGAATGACTGTCTGAAACACTGAATTATGGAGAAATTTTGAAAAATGGGTGGAATGAATCATATCTGATTGTGATATGACGTTTGTGATGTTTTCAGCGATCGGTTTGGATTGGCTGAAGAAGACGACGACACCATCGGAGGGACATCAAATGTGATCTGTGCAGCCAAGGCAAGGTGGAGGAACACTTTCTCCATCCAAAACCCAAAGGTAAGCTCAGGCTGATCTTAAACTAGTGCTGGGTGATCTATTGTCTGGACCAGTATGTCAGTACTGATTGATTTTCATGAATAACTTTGCTGATCCTTTGCTGGGTGCTTCACATTTTCCACACAATTTCATAAAAATCCAATGAACAGTATGTTTTTTTTTGCGTAAATTTGTCTTCTGTTTGGTTAATCTCTGTGTAAGTTTTATTGTTGGTGTCAGTTTAACAGAAACGAACCAAAACTGTAGGGCGAAATCAAGCTATTTTGGGAATTTAGTGCAGAATAGAAGATTTTAGACAGCATTTAATACAACCATAAAATGCTCTGGAAAAAGGATGGTATCCTGGTTCATCTGTTATTTCTCCCGACATTTCAGTTTTCTCATGATCTTTATGCAGGTACAGCACAAATAAGTGCAGATAACACAACGTACAAACAGTGCAGACCACACCAACACTGGCTTTTTTAGCCGAACCCCAGTGTCCAAATAAAACACCTGTAGTCTGACGTCTAGTTTGTGATCAAATGGTGGACATAAGAGAGTGAAGGGAGCAGCAGGTCTTTCATAATTAGCCATTAGCCATTAGCCTAGCAGACAAGCAACCTCAGGCCCTCAAAACAAGCCAAGAGGCTTTGAAGCTTCTCAGCTAAACTGACAGCCTGAACGACTGAATATTTACTGACTATTTACAGAAACTGTCTGATAGTCGTAGATGTGAGTCAATGGGAGCTTACTTCTTTCTTAGATAAAGTTCTTATTAAACGTAAAATAAAAACCCTGATTAAAAGGGAAACCTCCCCAGGGAAGAGGGAAAAACTCCCCAGCCCATTCAGTCCATATATGGAAACTGAGCTGTAAGAACATGGCGCTTTTTTGGGACATTACAAAAAACAACCCATTTACACACATCCTTCTATTCAGTTATCCCCATCCATTCACACTGAAGTTATAAGGCATGTTTCAGCTCGGGCTCCTTTTCGAACGAGGCCCAAAACAGGGCAGCCGGTTACAACCGAGCTCATTTACATATAAGGCACAGTAACGAAAACAGTCTGTTTAGTTTTGGGGGGGAAAATGGTCATGTAAAATTGAACTGTGGCTGTTTTTGGTGTATAAAAACTCTGGGCTCTTGTGACTCTGAAAATGGTTTTATTAAAAAAATATAATATATATATTTATATAGAATAATATAAAATACTGTGATATTGTGATCCCAAGACTGTTAGTGGCACCACTGTGGTACCCTTGAGCAAGGTACCATCCCCACACACTGCTCCCCGGGCGCTGTGTTCCTGGCTGCCCGCTGCTTCACTTAGTGAATGGGTTAAATACAGAGAAAGAATTTCACACTGTTCACACTGTGTACTGTGGTGTGTTCACGTATGACAGAATGGTCACTTTACACTTTACACTCTTGAAAATAAGGTTACCAAATAGGGCTCCTTGCACTATGGCATAAAAGAACCACTTTGGGTTCCCTAAAGGACTTTTCAGTTCATATTTTACATTTTTAAATTTGTAAATGAGATATGTGAGTGTTAGGCACCTTTTTATGGTTTAAAGAACCTCCAAATTGTGTAAAAGTTGCAGGAGGAACCCTCAAATTGGTATAAAAGCTTTACGTTTTGTGAAGGTTCTTCAAACTTCAAAAATGTTCTTCACACTACAGGTACTTTCCAAGAGCTTGTTATTGGAAAAATCACCCATTTAAAAGCTTTTATACCAATTTAAGGGTTCCTCCTGGAATCTTTAATCTACGTGGAGGTTCTTTAAACAATAAAAAGGTTCCAGGAAGGACCCTTAAACTGGTATAAAATCTTTTAAGTTGGTGACTTTTCCAATGAGATGCTCTTACAAGAACTTGAAGTGTGTAGAACCTTTTTATAGTCTAAAGAGATTCCACCTAGTGTAAAAGTTGCAGGAGGAACTCTCAAATTGGTATGAAAGCTTTGCGTTTTGTGAAGGTTCTTCGAACTTCACAAATGTTCTTCACACTTGAAATACTTTTAAGAGCATGTGATTGAAAAAAATCACCAATTTAAAAGCTTTTATACCAATTTTAGGGTTGTACCCTTACACTATGTAGAGGTTCTTTAAACTACTTGAATGGTTCTACATATTTCTAGTACTTTCAAGAGCGTGTGATTGGGGAAAATCTCATAACGTGAAAGCTGGTGAACGTCGCCGCTCATTTTCTCGGTTACAGTGCAGACGGTGAGGATTTGAGCCAAGGCATCTGATCTCAGATCAGCCTGAAAGGCCACTTTGTGCTCCAGCCTGGGTGTAAGTTACCTGTTGTTGCGAGACGTCTGACTTTTTCCTGCACTGGATTCTTGCGTAACCCTCCAGCGACAGTTGATCCTTTGTTTTGCTTTCAGCCAGAACCTTCCAACTAATTGTTCGCAAGCGTTGCAGCGACGGTCGCATGTGAATCATCTTAATTGATCTTGTGAGATGTAACGTCCTACTGGAAGGGCCTAAAACATATACTGTAGGCCATTTGCTCAAGCTGGGTTTCGAGAAATGGTGATGCACCAAATGTCTCGAGTCTGAACGTGTGACTCCGTCAGATTTGGCGTATTTCGCATTCGAGAGGGATCCATGTTGCGCACTATTGTTCCTACCCACACAATTCCTTGTTTTTTTTTTTTTGTTGTTGTTTTGTTTTTTTTGACAGCGTTCCTGTTCCTGTGATGTTCCTGTGAATTGGTCAGCAGTGTGTGGTGGTGTGTGGTTCTTCTCGCTGGCCGCGGCTGGGAAGGGGGGGGGGGGGGGGGGGGGGGGGGTGTTTAGTTAGGAACGCTGTGTGCGATATGGCAGAGGCCTTACATGAGATGGCTTAATATAGGCTCTGACTGCTAGATAAGGCTGCACCCCTTTTGTCTGCCTTTCTACAACGTGCCGTCCAGCAACAGCTGAGACTCTGACCGGTGGGAGAACTTAATTCCGCTATGGTCAGTAAAAGTTGTTTTGCTTTCCAGCGTAGGCATCAATTTTGAAGAAACATTTCGATGCAAATGTTTAGTTGGTGTGGAACGGCTATACAGTGGTATGCAAAAGTTTTGGCTCCCCTGGTCAAATTACACGTCTTTATCTAAAGTTGACTTCCTTGACAGAGACACTTCTGTTTATTTTCCCAAATCATAACATGTAGCGTTTGCACAAGTTGTGGCACATTTTAGATTTATTGTTCAATAAACAGAAATATAGAAATCGAGGAGAATGTCATATTTTAGGTCTTCTTAATGAAAATAAAGAACTTGTTTTTATTGCAGCAACTTAGTAAGATGTGAGAATGAGATCATTTACTTGTAGCCACGGCTTAGTAAGGTGTAGGAATGAGATGATTAAGCTGTGACCATGATCTAGTAAGAATGAGATAATTAAATTGTAGATATGACTTTGTAAAGTAAAAAAAAATTGTGATAGTTAAGTTGTGGCCACAACTTAGTAAGATATGAGAATGAGATAATTAAGCTGTGGCCACAACTTAGTAAGATATGAGAATGAGATAATTAAGCTGTGGCCACAACTTAGTAAGATATCAGAATAAGATAATTAAGCTGTGGCCACAACTTAGTAAGATATGAGAATAAGATAATTAAGCTGTGGCCACAACTTAGTAAGATATGAGAATGAGATAATTAAGCTGTGGTCACAACTTAGTAAGATGTGAGAATGAGATAGTTGGATTGCGATAGTGAAGGCCTTCTGTGACTTCGTTTGGAGTGAGAATGAGATGATTAAGATGTGACCATGACTTAGTTAGTTGTAAGAATGAGATCATTAGTTTGTAGCCATGACTTAGTAAGGTGCAGGAATGAGATAACTGGGTTGTGGCCATGATTTAGTAAGAATGAGATAATTCATTTGTGGCCATGACTTAGTGAGTTGTAAGAATGAGATCATTAAATTGTGAAAGTGAATGTTTTCTGTCACTTCATTAGGTGCGAGAATGAGATACTTAGGTTGTGGCCATGACTTAGTACATTGTAAGAATGAGATTATTTGGTTGTGAAAGTGAAGGCCTTTCCAGGATTTAGAAAAGTGTGGGCATGTAATCATTAGGTCGTAATGGTTAAATTGTGGCCATAAATCTTTCATCAAAATGACTAAGTCTATAGTTTCCTATAGAGGATGTCTTAAACTTCCTTTCAATTGGAAAACCAACAAAACCTAATGTGACGGGGAGGGGGCGGGAGTTAAAAACTTTTTCGTACGACTGTACGTGTTAATGTTTCGATACTCATATTTACCTTCAATGTTTATCGCCTGTTGGTGTGGAGAGCAGGTTTTAGATAACATTTAGACACATTTCTTCTCTAAACTGTTGTTTAAAAGCAAATACTGAAGGCAGTGGAGGTTTTAACACCTGGAAGGTTTGAGTTTTGATGAGCGTTGACATCACAAGGGCGTGAAATGTTTGACTTTTTGGCACTGTTCCCGAAAGTGTTGTCCCAATCAATTGTTTTCCTCAGAATGAAGCTGCTCAGTAACGTTCTCATAAACTGACACACTCCATTGTGTTCAGTAAAGCCAGGTGTCCTCAAACTTTTGATGTGTGTGTGTGTGTGTGTGTATGTGAAAGAGAGAGAGAGAGAGAGTTTGACCCTGTGCACGGCCCTCCTGTGTGTGTTTGTTAATGTCACTGCGTGCGTCAGGACTTGGCCGCAGCTCCAGGGGAGCGTATATTGTTCACCTCAGATGACTCGTATAGGGGCAGAGACATGTGCTGTTGCTATCTGCCACACACACACACACACACACACACACACACACACACACACACACACACACACACACACACCCCCATACCAGGAAGCCACTTGCGCGCTTAGATCTCATCTGCCGCGGTGGGAACTTTTACCTTAGAGAGAAGCGAATCGTATGGGCATAGTGGGGATTTTCCATACCAACAGAGTGCCAACCAATCGGCTGGCTGCGTTTTGCATATGTAATCATCCCTGGTCTGGAGCTGCCAGGAGTTTCGCCCGGTGAATCTTTTCGCCCGGCGCAGGGGAGCGGGACCTGAATGAGCCCTTTCTTGCCGAAGTATATAAGTGTCGAGTATAAACAGGTTGGTCGGTTGCGCCGCTTTGGCCTAAACACTGGGGCTTATTTTTCTCCGAGGCGGACAGATGGCACGGACAAGCTGCCAGCAGCGTTTTTGTATGTACACATAGATAAAACCTGTCAGGCAGTTAATGGTTAATAACCAAATGTCTTTGCCCAAACATATTTTGTTTAGGCAAAAGACAGGGGCGACGTTAAAAACCAAAAAAAAAAAAAAAGTTCGTTTCTCAAGCATGTCCCTTTAAATACACACACGACGCACACAGGCATTTCACTGATGTGAAAAATGTATCTTGGATTCTAATAGGGAAGTTGTACATTTGCCAAGGTGCATGCGTGTCCTCAGCTAACCCCGGCACCCATATGGTGTTCAGCAAGTCCGTGTGAGATCACTGCCGCTTCTAAAGGGAAAAATATCTGGAAATGGTTTGTTAAAAGAAAAAAAGAGAGAGAGAGAGAAAGAGAGAGAGAGAGAGAAACAAAAAAAGAGGTAGTTTGAGAATTCTCTCGCCCTTTTTTTTTTTTCCCTCTCTCCCGGGCCTAAGTTCGCCTCTTATTTGTTTACAGGCCGACCCGAGCGGAGCGGCCCGGGTCGCTCCGAGGAGGGAAGTGCGCCGCTGGAAAGGCTAGCGCACAAAGAGATAGAATGTCCTCCATTTTGGAGAAGGGACGGGGCGGACTGAAACGTGCTCTCTCTCTCTCTCTCTCTCTCTCTCTCTCTCCCGAAGACGAGCTCTGGGAAGAATTTACAGGCGCGCAATAAGGAACGGGAGCAAAAAAAAAAGAAAGAAAGAGGGGGGTGGGGGGTGGGGGGTTAAAGAGAAAGGATGGCCCAGGACGGCTGGCCGGTGTTTAAAGTATTTCAACGGCGGGGCGGCTGTTAACAGGTCTTTATTGCGGTCGGCGTGCGGGCCGAGCGCTGTTTAATCCGCCCTGGTGCTCGATGGTTAAATCAGGTACGGTACGGCGTGTGTTTTATTTCACACGCCCTGGGTCCGCCCCGGCTTGGGGGGGGTGGTGGGTAGTTTGGACCCTGCCTTTTCACACACTTTTGCCAGCCTGTATCAAACACACAAACACACACACACACATACACACAAACACAAACATACACACACACACACACACACCCCGCAGCACCAGACCTTCAGGACTGAGTTCTTACTACCAGGCCAAATAAAGTTCCCGTAAAGCGATAGGTTGGGGAGTAATCTAATGTACACCACTCGCTCCCCTTTACCCCAAATGCCGTCAGTCAGACCTGTAAAACTGGACAAAAAGTCCAAAAGTGACACTAAAAGCTGGAATTGCTAGAATCCGGAAGTGCAAAGTCTTTATGGCTGGCGAAGCAAGTGTTGTTCGGTGTCTGAAGACTGCGTCTGTAGCTTTAGCACGGGAGCTACAAGGCTAATGTGGCTAACAAGTGCACACTAACATGTATCTGATTTTATTGTATATTGTAAGGTGTCCTTGAGTACCTTGAAAGGCACCTATAAATAAAATGCATTATTATTATTATTATTATTATTTTTAAGTGGCTGCCAAAGAAGCATATGCCTCACCAGTTAGCATGATGCTAACTGCACAACTAAATGGTCTGAGCATGAGACTTGCTTGAGTGTTTTCTGACACTGTACGACTCACTGTTAGCTACAAACCTGGACTGAAGTATGGACAAAATTCAACTGTCTGTTTTCGTCCTTATGTCTTTATTGCGCAACAATATATTTTTCGAGTGACTGTCCCGGAATCGGGACTTTCACATCAGAGATGAGTGTTTGTGTGCGAAAAATCGACGTTTTTTCACAACAGGCTCGATTTTTCTGCTTTTGGCCAATCAGGGCAAAACATCCCACTACATACGAGCATCCAAACCGTCAGTGTAAACAGGGTGGAGTGTCTTGTATATCGAAACCCAACCAGGGTTGATTGGTTCCCTGAAATTGGTCCTCAGTTTCTCCAACTGTGGAGCTCGCATCTCCAACATATCCTCAAACTGAACTCAGACATCCTGAAGCAGAGCCGAAAGCAGCTTTGATGGAGTGAACGAGGGTTCACTTCTCAGGGCAGGAGTTCCCATACTTTCTATTTTTTTCGTTTATTTTGTAGAAGCACCAGCTCATCATCACTCGTCAACTCATGCAATTACCTTGGTGGAATGGTTACAAAATTACATTGTGTTTGACATGAATATTGTGTCAAACTTGTCACCGACTTTTGCTTTGTTTATTTGTGTCGCCTTGTGAAAAGACCTTAACTGTGCTGACAGCACATCCTGAAATTTAAAAGTGAAAACTTGTGAAAATTTGAAAACAAAATTGTAAAATCTTTTAGGATTTTTGGTCGCCAAACATACCTCACACTGTAAAAATGGACAAAAGTGCTTTAAAAGCTTTACGGTAGTGGCAGCCGTCCTGCATCTGGAGGGTGTAAATTCTCATTTTTTGTGACTAAACTCTTCCTTTTAGAGTCCTTGTTGCTGAGCTAAATGAATGTTTTGAGCCTGCATAATGTACTGTTACCTGTTAAAATGGACAAAAGTGTGGCTAAGGACTGTACGTCCTGAAATTTGAAGTGCAATTTTTTATTAAAAAATAAAGCGAGCGCTCCTGAGAATTGAGAAACTCTGTAAAAATGGATAAAAGTGCAGATAAAGTTGTTTCACTGGCGCGGCCGGCGCTACTGTCTGGCTTTCGTCCGGTTAACAGATGATGGGGTGTTGCAGAGCGTCCGGAGTCGTCACCTTCCTGATGTTCTGGCCCGGGACGCCGAGTGTACCAAACGGCATTGCTACACGTGCCAAGTGTCCTTATTGCGGAATGAGGACGTTCAGCGTTGTTGTTGTTGTTTTTTTTTTTCCACCGCTCAGAACAGGCTCGTTATGAGAGGATCAGCTCAGTCCAGGTGTTGTTTACGTTCGTCCGTGTCGTGCGGTCACGCTGGAAAAGGACACTGGCACTTTATGAGCGCGTACAAACGGAGCAGGCCGGGCTTAAGGGAGCCCAGCTGCGGGAGACATTTTGTTGTGTTTCGTTTCGGAGAGAGAGAGAGAAAGAGGGAGAGGGAGAGGGAGGGAGAGGGAGGATGGGGGGGGGCCTTGAACACCGCAAGCAGAGGTGCGCGGACCTGTTGCCAGGACAATTGTTGTTGCCAAGACAATTTGGCAGAGAGACATACAAGCTCCTCTGTTAGAATCTGGCTGGGCAGATGTAGGGTTCCCCCCCCTATCTCTCTCTCTCTCTCTCTCTCTCTCTCTCTCTCTCTCTCTCTCTCTCTCTCTCTCTCTCTCTCTCCCTCCCTGTTTTTTCATCGGCCCGGCGACGGCAGCTGCTAAGCAAATGCACAGCATATGGGATAATGTTTATATACTATTAATGACGCTGTAGTACAACCCCTCTTTGATCCGGGCTGCTACTTCTGTATGGAATCTCTCGGTCATGTATTTCCAAAAGGAATTTTCCAGGGATGGGCATCAATATCCAGGACTGCACATGGATTTGCCCTTTTTGTTTTTTTTGTTTTTTCTAAATAAAAAGAAACAGTATTCGGTGCTGCTTCTTTTTATTTATTTCTTGTTTCTTATGAAGTTATTTTCCTTACTTTTGAATCATGCGGTCAGCGGCGCAGGCCCACTTGCGCTCGCGCGGGTTAATGCGGTCCTCATGACACTCGCAAAATGCAATTTTGTTGTGTCACGGTCAAAACAAAGAGAGATGGAGAGTAAAAGAGAGAGAGATGGCCCAGATATCCTGTATTCCATACAATGATCCAGGTTCCACGTGTCCTAATACACCAGTATATAGGATACATAAAAATATCTAAACATATAGATAATGTATATGAAAAAGAGGAAGACTGAAAAGCCAGTGTCGTTGGTCTTGCCCATACACACTCTACACACACACACTGGGCTTTCTGTAAACAATGGCCTTTCTAAGAAAGCGCCCTAATACGCCATTATAAAGCACAGCAAAGAGGTTTTATTCCATTTTTTTTCTTCCGTCCTCTTTTTTTTAAGTTCAGGCTTACAATTAATTCTTATTCCCATTCTGAAAGCAGAAATAGGAAATAATGAGAATTTGGCAGTTTTTCTCTGGGGCCCTTGTGAAATGGCTGGCTGTCCCAACACGTCGCTCTTGCAACACTGTTATTAATCTGAGCAGGTCAGGTTTTTTCTTAGGCCTTATGTTGCTCAGATTGGAGATTTGGCAGATTGGGAATTCTTGGTCGGGATTACCAGCAAAACAAAGCCATTGTTCGGTTCTCAGCCCGCCGCCCCGTGAGCCGGATGTGCCCATACAGGACCCTCTGTTTGTGCGCTATAAAAGGCCTGCCTGAAGTTCTTATAGAGTGCACACATTTACTCACAGACCAGTACGGGCTTGAGAAATGTCCCATTTCTTCACCACAGCGCGCCCACTCTTATCACGGCGCGCCAAGGCCGGTCGTTTCCAACAGGCACGAATCACCTGATAGTGTCAGTAATTCTCATTCTGTCCCATTTCATCACAATGAGGGCTTCTTAACCCTTCAGTGCGTAGCGTCACACGGTTGCGCCACCTGACTACTTTCCACTAAAGTGTACCGTCACACTGGTGTGTTTTGGAACGTTCAGGAGCAAACATCCTAATGCTTCTAACTGCTGACCAACCCTGCAGATTAATGGAGATTCAGGATTGCAGTCAATACGCCATCGTCTTTACACTCTGTGTTTTATATTTATACTTTTATACATCTGACAGTCCATCAGTAACTAAATCACACTAAAGTCGGGTTGCGTCCCAACAGCTGACGCACCAACTGATGGACGGAGCGCCGTGCAGGACACTCAAGAGCACAACACACGCAACCAAGAAACACACTCTCGCAATGCTGTAAAAGAAATCTTTTCATTTTGTGCAACTATTGAGCCACCTGGCACGCGTCAGAGCAACACCAACAAATGACCCTGCAGAGCTGCTGTTTTGGTTCCACGCCTTTATTAACCGTCTTTTTTGAGTATTTATCTTCTCCTTTATTCAGTCATAACTACTATGGCACTGCAACCATAGCAACTTGTGGTGTTGTACAACAAATATAATCACCCAAGTCAAACGAGTGACACCAGTATCGAGGCAAACATCGCCTCACTGATGAGGAGATGTTTAGTTGCTCTGCAGCAAGTAATGGACTGTCAAATTTTAGTGTGGAACAAGCAAAAAACTCACACAGCAATGAACAGAACTGTTTAAAAAACTCCCCCGCTGAAGGGTTAATGGGACGGACCACTCTTTCAGGTCTCCACTCATATGCCATAAAGCTGGTTGGCATGGTTCAGGAATCGAGACGTTTTACGGCCTATTTGACTTTTTTTTTTCTTTTTTTTTTGGCTGCAGAAACCAGGTCAGTCCGGACAGTGGGGCAGGAATTGATTCACTGATTTACGTCTGCAGTTTTTTGTTTTTTTTTTCGTGCTAGACCAATTGAATTGATACAGAGCTCGTCAGCACAGATACGGGTTGATTTTTATATTTCATTTATATAAATAAAAAATTGACACATTTAGCAAAAATAAAAGCTAAAAAAAACGCAGGAGATGTGGTGTAACCAGTGCGGTTGGAACAGATTACCGCAATTATGCACTTCTGTATTCGGGAATGTATCTTTTTTTCCACCGTACACCAATTTTTATGGTCGTTCTGATATGCCAGGTACTTGAGCTTCGAATCTGCAGTGAAACCCACTGCTATCATACAGACTTTTTTGGAACAGCGCATCGGAATTGATTTTAGTCCCCGTTTTTTTCGCGGTGTGATGTTTTATTGGTGCAGACCTGCAGTCGAAACCTAGCTGATTAACAAGGGGTCGATTTACATGTAATTCAGCTTTAAAAAAGAACCAGCCTGCCGATTGTATCTTCGAGCACGTGGCCTTTGAGCGCCGATGTCGCCATTATCATGTAGATGTGACATTAGGCCCTTGCGATGCGCTCGATCTCCAGTCGCCCGTTAAGCGTTCCTCCAAATATGGAAAGCGCATTCATTTCTGGCTCTTTCCAGAGGGCACCTGCAGGAGGCACGGGCAAGCAGGCGCTCCCACGGTGGTCTCAGGACAGCCTAAGGGTCTTCAGATGCAAATCGACGGCAAATGTCTATACCCCAGTTAAAATGAGGGGGGTTAGTTACTGTCATTTAGCTTCACTTTTTGACTATTAGAAACAGAATCAGAGACAGAAAACTTTATTGATCCCGGAGGAAATTACTTATCTTATGAATGCACAAACACACAGAGACACAAGGGCAAGGACGATATAAATATAAAGTCAAAAATAAAAGTCAAATACTCTGTACAAAATGCACAATGCTATAAACACAAATGCTGGGGTATAAATGCTACGGATAAATAAGTTACTGCCAAGTAATTTATTAGTTAACTCATGGCATTATTGCACAATCACACCACATAACAAGCCATCTCCTTCACATCCTGCATCGTTTGCTTCTTTCCGTGTCAAAAAAACGACAGTTTAAAGGAAAAACAGGATCAAGTAGGGTCAAGTAGGGTCTAATTGCATACACAAGCATGGCCTGGACCGAAAGTCCAGGAGCTACGCGTCCCTCCCAGGTTCTCTACGGGCCTCCGCGTTCAACGAGCGGGACGGAATTAAGCAAGATGATGGAATAGGCATCTCAAGGCGGGTTAAAGCCAGTTGAAGTGGCCTCCGGCACTCCAAAAGGGCATTGTCTCGGAGCGCGGCTTTAGCTGAATTTCTCCAGGCCGGAAGCCTCTCACCCTTTAAGAGGAGCGCAGGATTTGACGAAGGAGAGATATCATTGTGCGTTTTCTTTTTCTTTTTTTTTTTCCTTCCCTCCTCCTTTATTTATTTATTTATTTCATTATTTATTTATTTTTTCGCACAGAAGCGCTCCCATTCAGCCCTCCGCGAGTACTCCTGGCACCACCTGCCCTTGAAGTCGACGCCTCTTGAGCGACTTTTGATTCTCTCTTTCAAACCTGCGTCGCATTTAAGCTTCATAATATTTGGGTTTCTTTCCCTGCTCTTCTCATAGCGCACGCGTCAGAGCGCAGGCCGCTTCCTTGTCCTGCGGTGACCTTTCCGCGGTGAACACGAAGAGACAGACTGTAAATGCCGCATGTATTAATGAATCGGAGGCTGCCGCCGTTATCCTTTTCGCCGTTTTCGTCATTTATCCTTCTGCATTGTCATCGCTGCCGCCATCACCGGCACTACTACGCTTTGCGGCCACTTCATTAGCTTTATTTAGTCCACTTTTTGTATTAATGCTACTTCTTTTTTTTTTCAATTACAAGAGCAGTTTTTACAGATTACGCTGCTAAAACTGCTTTAACGAAAACCTGGATCCCAACTGCTGATGACGATGGCCATGATGAGGATGACCAAAACTAAAAAGATCATGGTGAGAACGATCTCGCCATCAATGTAGTCGATCAGCCAAGTCATCTTTGGTTTTGCTTCTTTAGTTTTAGCCCTGAACCTACAAGGGTACTGTAGCTAACAAGTAAAGATGTCAGTAATTGAGTTATTTTAAACACACTTGCTTTTATGTGGCTCCTGACATTGTACACAGGCCATAAAAATGGACAAAAGTATGTTAGCATCGCTAAAACAGTAGCAGCAGACATCTTGAAGCTGCACATTTGTCCATTTTTATAATTGATTTTGTAATTTGTGCAGCACATTACATCAGCCTCCTAGCTCCAGTGCAAAATGCAAGGACCTAATATTTAAGCCTTTAGGCATAATGTTCATTATATTAGTCTCATGTAACTTTTATTATCATAACCTTGTAGCTCTGGAGTAGCTTCACATTAGACTCGTAGTTCCAGAGTAACTTAGTCTTAGTCTCATAACAGGTTTCAGTTTATTTGGGGTAAGTGGAGAAACTGCGTAAATTTGATTTTTATTTGATTTTTTTGTTGAATTTGGAAGTCATTGGACTGCTCTGGATTTCTGTAAGCTGTTTAAATCATGTCAGCCTCTACAGGCCTCTTTCAGGAGAGCCCTGGTTTTCCACAGACAGGGCAGGTGTTGGCCAAATGCTTTTTTTATATACATTTATAAGTGTGTTTATAAATACTCTCTCAGCTAACATTTACAAATTTAGCCACGGCGTTCACTGAGTGGGCGCTTCATGAGGTACGCCTGCCGTTTCTATGAACGTCTCTATAGTCAATGTGCTTTCACAGAGCACGGTTTCATGAGCCTCAGGTTTAAACATATATTTGTAAATAGCTTTGTTTGCACTGGTATATGCTATATATATATATATATATATATATATATATATATATATGTGTGTGTGTTGCTTGTACATGGTGCAGGACCACCATTGGGGATACAATAGTGGGGTCAAAATTTGCAATGACTCTCTATAAAGATTATTATTAGACAAAGTGGCGGTGTCATGTCGGGTTTGGTAGAAGTGCTTAAAGGAGTTTTTCATGAAACACAAAACAAGATCAAACTCAGAGAGCTCAAAACTCAAAAAACGTCACTGAAAACTAATCAGAGGTAGTTCTGGTAGGATATCCACGAAACACACGGACATCAGCTCGTATTGCCGAGCTACATTTTCTTTCCGTGGCTTAACTTCAAAAAGCGCCGCTCCAATAGAATCCACTATGTTAGCCGCTAGTGGGGACGACTTCGCTCCTCACGCCTGTAGGGATAGATGGAGGGAAACACAGAGCATAAAGTCACAGTTCTCACACGTGCTAAAGAGAGACTCTAGCTCCGTAAAGTGTAGCTTAGTATGGGAAGTCCTCCAACTGCCACTTGGAGAATAATCCGTGGTGGTAAGGTCCAGAAAGACTCATGCACGAGTTGAGACCGGTACAGTTTTCAGGCGCAGGTAGAGCATACAAGTCCATAAACCCGAGTAGTTCTTAACAGGACTGGAGATGAGGATAATGGTGACAACACAAAGACTCTTCGGATAGACCTGGCTTTTAAACCCAAAACAGAAAGACCGACAACCAATCACACCACGCAGACAATAAACTTCTAAACGAGACATACTTAACTTAAACGCAAGACAGGTGGACATGTCCTCAGGTACCTAGCAACACAGCTAATGAACTCAGTGCTAACAGCTGTGTTGCCTAGGTACCCGAAGACCAAATACACAACAACACATGACGTCATAAACGCGTGCCCAGGGCTGACACACTAAACCTCAGGGGACGGGCTGCGTTGGAGGCGTGGCCGAGGTGGCCCAGACGGGACAGGTGGTTATATGTCATTATCAACAGGCTACGGTTATATTTGGCTACAGCACAAAATGCCATAATACACAACATACAATTAATTTGACTCATTTTCCCATTTGGCCAGGACAGATTCGGTGCCAAAACTTTGCTTCTTTTGTTTTCTGCACTGGAGCTACGAAACTAATGTAGAGAACAATTAGGAAGGAGAACCCAATACGGTACCAGTTAGCACGGTGCTAACTGCATGACTAAGGGTTCTTTCACACCTACCTCGTTTGGTAGGACCTTGGGACTTATCAGTTCAGTCTGATCCAAAATAGCAGGCGTGAACGGCGCCTTGGACCATGGTCCGGATCAAAGGACTAAAATTTGGTCAGACCAAAAGAGGTCCAGATCAGACTGAACCAGAGCTCGGTTGGTTTGCAGTATGGAAGCACTTTTTTTGGACAGTTCAGACTTTTGAACCATTTACAGGAGGCTGAGGCAGGCGATCATCGCCCATTAAACAACAGAAGAGGAAGAAGAACCGGAACGGTAACTGTGATTTGGTGAGATGAAGAAATCAAGGCATGAACTTTACAGAAAGGCATTACAGCAGCACTATTAATAATACTGTCGTGGCAACGAAATGCATCTGTTTATTTTTCTCCCCTCAAATGAAAACGGCTGACTGAAATAACAACACTCTGACGTCGGACACGCATTTGTGTGCAAACCCGTCAGTTTTGAGTCCAGGGAGATGTAAAACATGTCCGTGAGGACAACAGGACGTAGGTGTGTCATGCAAAGTACTTTAGTGCGCGCTCAAAATTACAAGGTGAAACTAAAACAAACCAGGTGTGAAAACCATCACACACTGACCCTAAACCATGTGGAGGTGTTCAGTAATCTGTAATAGACTTGTTTATGTGGTTTCTGACACTGTACGACTCGCTGTTTTCTATAAACTGAAGTACATGAGCATATCTAAAAACGTAACCTGAGCGGTGTCCATACTTCAGTCTGTGTTTGTAGATAACAGGGAGTCGTACAGCGTCAGAAACCACAAAAGCGAGTCTAATACAGATGATGGTTTAAGGTAAGTGTGTGGTGATCTAATCCTGCCGTCAGCACCGTTGTCCCTCATCACTCCTGCCAGTTGATGAGTAAGACCCTCAGCATGTGTAAGCACGGTCCCGGCTCAGGAGTTTCTCCTGAATGTGACGCTTTTTTTTTTTTTTTTTTTTTTTTTTATCAGCCGAGCAGTTCTGGCACGGCGAGAGTGTTTCAGAACAGGAGCCTTTTCACACACGTTCACACTCCGCTCCGTGCCAGGAATCCTCCTGCTCCGCCATTCAGCCGTGCTGATCACATGAGCGAGGCTGTGTTACAGTACGCCGGAAAGCGTGTTGCGCTGCATTTCGCCATTCAGTGGCAACGAGTAGCTCATTCACTCAGCCCCGAATGAACATAAGCTCAGGAGCACGGCTGGTCATTTGGAAGAAAAAACAAAAAAACAAAAAAAGAAAACAGCCTAACATGTTATTGGGAAATTTCAAGAGCCCATCTCACGGAAAACGTAAATGTTCCTCGCTTTTTCGAATGAAAAGACTTTGATGTAGTCGTTCTAAATGCATAATTTGCCAGTCCATACATGGCAACGAGCAGCAAAAAAAACACACAAAAAAATCGCCCATTTTGAAATGTCACAAAACCACTGCATTTACATAGAACTGCCACTGTAAATACCCTGTATTTATTTATATACAGTACATACGGGCTGCTACTTGCTTATTGAAGTATGTGTTACAATACTGTATTAACTCACACCGTAGTGCTGTTACTGCTCCTGTCGGCTCTAAATGTTTGTACTGTTGCTTGTGGCTTTCTTTTTTTGTTTTCTTTACACACTCTCTCTTTAGTCCTGTCCTGCCTGTACTTGTGTTCGTCCTCTGGTATTGCTGTTTTTGTTCTTTGTGTTGTCAAATGTTCCAGTGTAATGTTGTTTCATTTCACTGTATACTGTGTGTGTGTGTGTGTGTGTGAGATTGAAATGACAATAAACACCAACTTGACTTGACTTGACTTGAGATCCGCCAATTCAGTCTATGGCATTTGAGCTCCGCCCATTCACACTGAAGGAATGAGGACCTGTTTTTGGCCTGGCCTTTTGTGCATAGGGTTGGGCAACATGAACTACATCTATATAACAACATGATGTAATAAAAATAGTAGTATTAATAATAATAATAATAATAATTGTAAAGTGTTCACCAGCAGCATGCACATGTGTAAGTGTATAAATGGTGTGTGACAGTTTCATTTGGGGCGGAGCCAGTGTGCAATTGGGGGGGACCATCCTCCTCATTAACAAAATGACCAAAATCCATCCCCCTTGGTAACCTGCCATCACACAATGTGTGTGTGTGTGTGTTGTCTGGTGGTGTGGGGAACAGGGGGGTACTCCCAAAAAACAGCAACCACTATTGGGTGGGGCTCTCTGTCTGTCTGTCTATCTATCTATCTATCTATCTATCTATCTATCTATCTATCTATCAGTCTATCTATCTGTCCATCTATTCATCCCTCCACCCATCCACCCATCCATACATCTGTCCGTGTCCCAAAGTTTGTAGACCCTCCATTTCTTCTAAACTGGTTGGTTTCAATAGGTTGGACTTTGTCTTCCAATTTGCAGCCTCTACTTTTCTGGTAACATTGCTGTGAGGATTTGATTGCAGCCATGAGAACATTAGTGAGATCAGGTCCTGATGCTAAATGATCACAAACGCCACTCTAGCTCTTCTTAAAAAGACTGTAAGCATCTCCATCCCTCCAGAGACTCCACAGCCCAACACTGAGGAAGTCCAGACCCACAAGCCAACAGGCATGGTGACCTTGATCATGGTGACCGATGGTGGCTCGATGGTGTCTGCACCCGTTGTGTTGGTCAGTTCTGTTTACACAAGCTGAACTGGTGCACCTTAAAGTAGCTGGAGGGGCTTCGAGGGCCTGTCCGAATACTTCTGGACACATAGTGAGTCGATGGTACAAAATATGGTAAAACGAACACGGCCTAGTTGTGCAACTGTGGTGTTTTTTTAGTCAGACAGCGAGTGGCGTGTGTGTGTTCGTGTGTGTGTGTGTGTGTGTGTGTGTGTGTGTGTGGAGAAAGCAGCTGGTGTGAGCCGGAGCCGAACTGTGTTTGAAATCCAGGCCCTCACTCTTCTTATTGAAGTCGTGCGGAGAGTTCGCGCCGGGGTCAGAAGTGAAGTGGTGCGGGAGCGCGTGCGGCTCTAGTGGGTGTATTCCGCACCATCTCCAAGTCTGATCTTCTTTTTCTCTCCTTTCTTTTTTTTTACTCTTTCCTTTTTTTTTTCTCAGCATTCTCCTGACTTCCCACTTACTGGCGATCAGCCTTTTTTTTCCCCGCTTATGCTATTTTATCATCTTTTTTTTTTTTTTTGCCTCCTAAAATTTTGGCAGTTGCTATGGACATCTGTACCAACATGATAAGACGGTAATTGTACCAGTGTCTGCTCCAGGGTTCGAGTCGTTTAGCAGCCTGTCACATGAGCAGTCAAATGCTTCACCTTCTGTTCAGATGGTTTTGTGGAATGGCGCATTCAGTCAAACGGGCAGAGCGAATAGGCAAACAATCGGCGCGCACAATATTATTTGACTTATTTTCCTTTTTTTGGAACATCTTTGAGCTGAAACAGCCACAACATTAAAAGCGTGGGAATCGCAGGTTTGACATGCAAAAAAAAAAAAAACCACTTTTTATTTCTATTCGTTTTTATTTTAAGTTCATTTTCTGGAATCAGGGGACCCTGAGATGAAATCTGATTCTTCAGGCAACAATAAGGGCTATAAACTGCACGGCGTGAGCGGATGTGTGCATTAATGCAGCGCCGAGGAATTAAACAATGACTCTCCCACTTGGCGGATATTTAAAAATGAGACAAATGTGATGATTTTCTGTCACGTTAAGACGCACTCATTATGTTTTTTTCCCCTCAGGAGCCAAATGTTTTCTGCGTCCATTCGTTTGTACAAGTGACTGACCAGTGAAATGCAGTGCTGGACAGCTATTAAATTCACTAAATGAATAGTAAAAGAATCATTTGGTCCAATTTGGAGTCTTTAGTTTAGAAGCTACAAGTCTTAGTTAAGAAGCTACACTAGAAGTCAATAGTCACCCAAATCTTTTACCGTAATCACTAACCGAAAACTTCACCAGACCCTCAAACCACATCCAGCTCTTCATTAAGGCGGATTGGACTTGTGGACGTGGCTTAGGACACAGTATGACTTACTGTGAGTTGTAAAAATGAACTAAACTCCAGCGCCGCTCAGATTCCTCCGTATTTATGTCGTCACAGAAACTGACTCGAGATCAGTGCTCCTGCTCCTGAGGCGGCCTGTGAAAACAGACCCTGTTGTGTCATAATGTGCCGCAGCGTTTGGCTCCACGATGAAGTTCAGTTCATTTTTACAGCTCACAGGGAGTCATACTGTGTCCTAAACCACGTCCACAAGTCTGATCCACCTTAATAAAGAGCTGGATGCGGTCTGAGGTCCAGAGGGGTTTTACTGATGTTTTTTATTGCTTCAAAATCTGTATTTGAATATAACGGCTACTAGTGACGTGTGGGTCAAGCCACAACCTGGGGGTCAGTCGTTGATTCACAAATAGTTTTGGAGGTCAGGCAAGGCGGTCGGGTCTTGGTCGGGCAGGTGCAGGTCATTAAAAACCCTGAGCATTTTATATATAATATTTTTTTTTTCCTTTTTTGCCAGATAAACATTTTTGGGAATAGGCTTTACATGTATAAAACATATCACCGCTATATTAAGAATACCACATATAAAAAATGTGTTTTTCATTACATTTCAGTTGTTGTTTATACACTATCGATCAAAGTCTTGGAATAACTTGTTGTAATAATAATGAGTGTTGTCAGTAATGCACAATAATAACTTATACAGTGCCGATTTATATCTTATAAACTTGACACAAAAAGGTGTTTTTTACTTTTTGTATGTGGTATTTTAAGAATGCTGTTGGGGTTATATATCCATAGCGCGCGTTAAAGTTACTACTCTTAGTAAAAAAGCTCTACTCTGACGTTCTTCAGTTTTTTCAGTCAATTTACAACCTTCTGAAGCTCCGTCTTTCATTCTGGAAACATCTGACTTTCCTTTATTTGTTTTTGCCGCTTTCTAATAATTCTTCGAAAGCTTTTTATACATTTATCTTGTACTAAATTGTTTTGTTTTTTTATTGTTAAATACAGAAAAAAAACAACTTTTGAGCACTAGTGCGTATGGGGGGAGCTCCAAAGTGCAGCGAATGTATGGGCGTTGTCTAAAAGCATGCAGTTAACAAGTGTTTGTTTGTGCAGATGATTGGAGAACGTTACCTGCGAAGACAATTAGCCGTAATTAAGCCAGGCGAGCGCTGGAGGTGACACCACTGTTAGCGCTAATGAGAGGGGACTCACGGGTTGGCATTAAACCGCATCAAGCCTTTTATGATATATTTAGCTCACAAAACTCTAAAATCAAGGCAAAGGGAAAAAACAACAAAAAGGTATTTTTTTTAAAAAAAAAACAGTTAAATAATATAAAAAATTAAGAGAAATATTGATCCATGATACTTTCTTTCCACGGTCGTTGGATGGCGAGCACGACTCGAGTCGACGTGTTTCCAGAGCGCTGTTGGGTTTTTATCTTCAGCTTTGGTTGTGCAAATAGATCCCGTATGCAAACGCTCTGTGGTCCCTGCGAGTTGATATAAGTGAGAATGGGGCTTGGATTTCCAGGGAAGACTATATTTCAATAGCGCTCAAATAAATGTGGACAGCAGTGTTAGGGTGATGTGTACGACTGGGCTCGATTCCAGTTCAGAAAAAAACAAAAAAAAACAAACAAACAACAAAAAAAAACAGTCATACAGTAAAAAAAATAATACAGTAGCTGCGTCCACTTTGCATGGTCCATTTTTGCCGGGGTGCATATTGAAACACTGTCCTGATGCTACTGCTGATCCGTAGGTCTCTGGGTTCATAAGAGGAACCCTGACAGGACCATTTAGCTCTGAAAAATCCCAACATCCTTTTTCTCAGGAGTTTGGACTGGTGGTCTGGGAGAGTGTTGAGAAAGTGAGGAGGAGTTCGTTTACTTCATTTCTCAGCGTGTGGGCCGAGATGCTATGCTAGCTTAGTGCCAACTTAAACTACACAACCCTCCATCCATCCAAAAAGGTAGGCTATCAGTGGGATCAGGCGTCTTTGGCCTTCAGTTGAGTTTGGCGTTGGAGCTGCAAGGCTAATGTAGCTAACAAGCCATGGAAGCTTGTACATTGCAGAGCTAAAACAGTGCTGATGGCCATCCTGACCAATTATTTCTGTCCTTTTGTCTGCATTTTTGAGAGAACAGTGCCAGAAACCACATAAGCAAGTCTGCCAGAGGTGACTGGACACGGCCACACAGGGTTTTAGATGTTTTAGACACAGTTTGCATAGTGCTGGTGCAGGAGCGTCAGAAGCATTTTTAATGGGGGGGGTCACACTGGTGGGGGGTTCTGGAGCCTGGGGGGGATGATAGCTGTAGCGTAGTGTTTTCGTGGGGGAGTGCGTGCGTAGCACTCGGCGTCTCACGTGTTTCCCTCATACAAATCGCTGGGTGGATAAGTGGGGGGGACGAAACTAATGATTTTTAATATACAGTGTTCCCCCACGAAGTCGCGGTTCAGAGTTTGCGGGCTCAGTTGTTCACGGATTTTTTTCTTAGAACCGAACTAATAATTGTTCGCGGAACCCCCCGCAAATTCCCAGAAACCACAAATATCCTCGTAAGAATACCCTAAGAAAAATATAATTTACTAATTTTATAACATAAATATTAACATAAATTCAGCTAAATTTCCAAATAAAATATAACTGCATAATTTTTTGTACTGTCAAGAGAACACAAAGCAACCGTATACGAAAACGCGTCTTGGGATGGTGAAACACCTCGGTACTCAGAGGCGGGAGGTTTGAAAGTAGCCAATCCAAGAGCGTTATTCATTTCTCCTTGCTGCTGATTGGCTGCTGCCCTGTGACTCATCTCGGGCAGATGCAGTCCAGCATTCCCGCATCATAACAGTTTCCCGCATGGAGCTATCTCGCATTTACCTTTACTTTTTTTTTTTTTTTTAAGGGTAATGTATTAAGATGAGTTTAAAATGAGCATATTTTGGGAGCATATTTGGGGGCATATTTAGGGTTTAGACTATAAAAATAGACATTTATAGGCTTTTTTTTTTTTTACCACATCACAAATTTGTACTGTCAAATGCAGACAAAAGGACAGAAATAATTGGTCAGGATGGCCATCAGCACTGTTTTAGCTCTGCAATGTACAAGCTTCCATGGCTTGTTAGTTCCATGGCTTGTTAGTTCCATGGCTTGTTAGGAGCCAGAAGAGCTTGCAGTTTTTTTCACAATTCCCCGGTGGTCGACTGTAATGGTTCCGGCACCCATGTGCTGGTGGGACGTTATGCAGCCGAGTTCTAGCCAGGTTAGCTTTTCTTAGCTATTGTTAGCAATACCAGTTAATAAGAATGCATTGTAACGCTGTATTTTGTAAGCTGGACATCGCTGTGTGGACGACTGACTTAATGAGACACTAACAGGACAGAAGTGCTACTAAACAGTCTTTACAGCAGCTCTCATTGCTGCTGATGCACCGAGCCACCATCTTGGATATGGAGGTTGGGGTTGAGGAGGTTCCTCTGACTTTGTGAGCCAGAAATCCAATTTCGGGGGGGGGGGGGCATTCCCGTTGAAATTTCCCCCCAGGAACTCTGAAATTTCGACTTTCAAGTTCAAATGGCATGTACCATCAGCCATTACTTGTTAGCTACATTAGCCTCATAGCTCCCATGCAAACCTGGTGAACTTCGAACATTAAACACCTGTTTTACTATGTCTGAGGTAAGAAAATTTGTGTAGATTAGATTTTTCACCTTTTGATGTTCCTTCTAGAAGTATCTAAGAATATTTAAGAACAAGTAGGGCTCAGGGAGAAACCAAAAAATGCTTTAAACAGTAAGGAGCCAGAAGAGCTTGCAGTGCTGAATTATTCAATGTAGAGCAAAATAACTGACCAAAGTGCAAAAAAAAAAACAAAACATACAGTTAACCAGAAGAGAAGTGAAAGTTAGAAAAAAAAATCTTCACAAATGAAACAGTAAGTGGTTAAGGAGAAAACCAGAACAAATTGGTGAGATAATTGCTTAATAGCGACATTAGCCTCAAAGTTCCAGTACAACTTCGGACACATCTTGGCTGATCAATGAGATTTTTGTTGTTTTTTGTGTTTTTTGCTTTTTTTAGGGTTTTTTTTTTTTGCCAACCTACTGCTTTACGCTAAATAATCTGCTAGAAATGTAGTCTGAAAAGTTAGCAGCCTTGTCTTGTGTTGAACCATCAAAATCAGAGTAAGAGCAAAATATCTTTTACCACAAATAAAGATGAAAAAGGGGAATGAGTGTTTGCGATTGGGGGTTTTGGGGGAAAAAAACAGCATAAAACTAAACCAAACAGAGGCGAGCCTCCATTATTGTTAGCTACATTAGCCTCGTAGCCCCAGCACGAACAAATTATAGAATAAAACTCCAGACACCAAACATGACTTGGCTGATCGTCTAAATTTAGGGTAAAGGGGGAGAATATTGAATTTTTTATTTCTTTAAATCCCAAAAATCAGACAGAAAACAAAAAAATATACATTTGGAAAGAAAAGTTAGCAAAAAAAACATCTCTTATAGCTCCAAGTTCAAACAGAAATATCAGAGTGAAATGACTGCCTAAAAAGCAAACCATCCTTTACCAAAGTTAAAAATGAAAATTTTGGTTTTAAGAGCAAAACAAAAAATGCTAAAAAATTTGAGCTTCCAGCAGCATTAGCCTCGTAGCTTAAACTACAGAATAAAACTTCAGCCACTAACGTTGACTAGGCTGAGGGTCTATGTTTCGGGTAAAGGGGGAGAATTTGATTT
>JBBPCZ010000089.1:7521146-7540998 GCA_037974445.1 Brycinus macrolepidotus
ACTTAAGGCCTGAACCAGTGAAGAAACAGGAGCAGATGATTCCAGATGATCAGGCAGTGATCAGTATACTGGTGGTGGTTGGAACTCCTTTATCTAGGCTCCTTGTATTTTGACACTTTGCAGCCTGTCGCAGTAAAACATTTGTTCCCGTTTCTTTCATTGAATCTACTCAATATCCCAAAGATAAGACAGCTTTGCACCAAAAAGGTGATTCAAAGCAAAATATAAAGAAATGAGGGATGGCTTAAGACTTTTGCATAGTGCTGTACTTTGCCGATATTCAGTGCTGTGCAAAAGTCTTGGGGGCTTCAGCAAAAGGATGAACTGATTGTCTGAGCAATTAGTGTGATTTTTCTGGTAAAAAAAACACTAAAGAACAAAATAAATGCACAAAAACTAAGAAATATTCATTCTTTAAAAAGGCCCATATCCTGTTTTTTTTGTATTTCATTTTTCCCTCCACCAAAAACAGGATTCATTTCCACATGACTAATTTCCTTCCTCACTTTATCCCGTAGAATTAAACAGGCTGAATCAGTGCCTTTAAGTCTGATAAATGTAAATGAGTTCTGTTCTAATTGGCTGCCTTGCCTTTTAAAAAGAGCAGGCCAGGTTGACTGTTTATGGGCGGGGCTAAACTGCTGTAGACTGAACAGGCTGATGAATGGGAATGAGTGTTTCTGTGACATCACAAAACCAATCGGGCTGGTTTTGCAGTTTAGTTGCCAGGTATGGACGTATATATGTTGACTAGGAAGGCAAACGACAGGTTCTGGAACTTTAACAGCGTTTGAGTACTTTCAAAAAGTGAGGAAAATGCAGTTTCCCCACATTTCCCAGAGCAGCAAAGGCAAATCACTGGATGCATTCAGTTCCATCAGCAGCACCTGATTTTAATTTAATGATGGCTCAGACAGAGAGACCAGGTATTGGACAGTAACCATGAATACTGGCCTTCCTCCAGGAGAGCACCGGACATGGTGATACTACACACATCAAATCACTACTTACTGCATCAATGATATTCTAATATTAGTGGTTTTTTTTGTTTTTTAAATTGCCCAATCAAGTACGATTACACAATTGAGTTTACACTTTTACACGATTACACTTTTGCACAGGCCACTTTTTATGTTTTATGTTTTCAATATGTTAAATGTGTTTTTTTAAAAAAATGTCTCTGTGGAGGACTTATAAAAGAACTTACTTACACTTTTTTGGACGACTGGCATCCAAATTTTTAGCATACGAGCTGAAAATCTCATTTTGGCCCAAACGTTTGCTACGTATTAATAACTTGCATTATTTCGACCCAAACTGATTGCCAGATTGGTCAGGACGCGCCCGCCTCAAAGCAAACAACAGTGTGATTGGTTAGAGGCTCATTTGCATATTGCAGGCCCCTGTGATGTCAGCACTGCGAAGGCCAGCATCGTGGTGTGATTTGAATAAACAGTTAAAACTAAATTCGAATTAAAGGTGTAAATGAGCCTCCTGTCTGGTTCGCGTTTTCTCTCTGGTGTTTACTTTTTAGAGAAAAAAAAATCAGAGAAGAGCGAAAACTGCTAAGCGAGACATTCTTTTAACACAGAGTTCATTAACGTCATTAATGCTTAAGTAACATCAGGCTACATTGTGTCTGATCCCATGACTGTGAGGTTTGGAAAATAGTGCGATACTGAATTTTATCAATAGCGCCAGTATAGACCTGACGTCAGCCTCGCCGAAATGACTGGGCATTTGGTTACCCTTCAGTGACCAAACTGAGATAAGAGGCTGTGTGTGTGTGTGTGTGCGTGTGTGTGTGTGTGTGTGTGTGTGTGTGTGAGAGGGCGAGTATGTGAGTATGGTAGTCGCAGGTCCGGAAGGTGCTGCCTGGCTGCGGCGTGGCAGGTCTGACCATCGGTTTCCTCTACAAACACACCTGGCATGAGGAGTGTATGATTTCCCTCTGGCCAACTCTGACCCTATAATCAGCCCTGGTGTGTTTGTGTGTGTACTCTATGCCGTAAACCCTGTGGGAATCATTCCACAGACAGACAGACACACACACACACACACACACACACATACACCCTTGGCCATGTCCTGATATGTGGCATGAATTTTTGCTCTCACCTCCTAAACGTGTCGCCTCAGTTCAAGTTAATTTAGTTCAGTTCAGTTCAGTTTATTTCACTTCGATTCAGTTCATTTCAGTTTAGTTGCGTTCAGTTCATTTCGTTTCAATTCGACTTAACTGGCTCGGGTTATTTCACTTATTGTGTGCTAAATCATTATCATGTGCAACATCTTTCTTATTAGGTGCAATAGTTATTAGGAGTTCTTATGTGCAATACTCTTATCATGTACAATGTCACTATTTAAGTCACTACTTGTGTCGCTTATGTCACTACTTATGTCACTACTTATGTCACTACTTGTGCAATAGTCTTATCATGAGGATTATCACTATTATGTGCAATAAAGGACTCTGTATAGAGAACACCAAGCCACATTTAGTGTTAATTAGTAAACTGTTCCAGCAGTTAATCTTATTACTTTATCTATAGTATTTATATCCACCTCTCTTACCGACCACAGTATTTTGTGTATTTTGAGTATTTTCCGGAGAGTTTTATTTGGACTTTATTTAATTTTTTTAGACTGTTCTTGGCTCTGTTTGTCTGTGAAGTCCTTGCATAAGCAATTTCCTCCAGGATCAGTAAAGTTTTCCGATTCCGATTCAGTTCAGTTCAGTTCGGATTAGAATGCAGTTTGGTTCAGGTCAGTTAAATGCAGGTCAGTTCAGTTTAGGTTGCCTCAGTGCACTTAAGTTCAATTCAGTTTTGATTAGTGAAATTGGATTCAGTTCAGTTAGTTCAGTCACATCAGTTCAATTTGGTTCATTTAACTTTCATTCAGTTCATTTATTTCAGGTCGATTCCATTCATTTGAGCTTAGTTCAGTTCCGTTCAGTTCGGTTCTTTGTGGTTCAATTCAGCTGGTTCAGGTTGTTTGACTTCAGTTCAGTTCATTTCAGATTAGAAAGCAGTTTGGTTCAGGTCAATTCAGTTCAGTCTAGTTTAGTTTGATTCAGCTGATTCAGTTCATTTGACTTTAATTCAGTTCATTTTAGATTAAAACCAAGTTTGGTTCAGGTCAGTTAAATTCACTTTAATTTGCTTCAGTGCAGTTCAGTCCAATTCAGTTTTGTTTAGATATATTTGATTCAGCTCACATCAGTTTGATTTGAGTTAAATCAGTTCAGTTCGATTCAGTTCTCCATGCCATTGTGTTGCAACTGTGCTGTTTCGGAGGCAGCGGCCATTGTGGTGCTGAACTTTGTGGAGATTTGTGGAGATTTAGGGGTATTTGGTGTCCATTTGTCCCGCGCATGAGAGTGTCCAGTGGCGCATGAACGAAAGATTAGATGTTTTGGAGTTGGTTTCCTGCGGCTGTGAAGAGCGCCAAAGCTTTTAGCTCTTTTCTCCCTCGTTACTTTCTTCTTCTGGCGCGGTTCTGGTGTGGCGTTCTTTTTTTTCCCCTCATCTATCATTTGGGATCTTGTTGGCACTTTTCTTTCACAACCTCCTCACCCCTTTTGTACGCTCCCAAAAAATCTCAAGAATAAATGAATTTTAAATGTATCAAAAAGCATTTTTTTTTTTTTTTTTTTAGCTTTTTTTGATACGCTCAATGTTAAAGCAGGTGTTAAGCTCTTAAAACTGCACACGGGCCCACATTCCAATTCTTCACCCCATAAGCACAGAACTGACACCTTAGTGTCATAGTAGTTGCTGAATAATTCATAGTAGATGCTGAATAATTCAGTCGTTTCTGAATAATAAGTCGTCTAATTAACAGGCGAATAATAAGCCTGCAGTTTAAGGGGGCCAAAGTTTAAGAAGTGATTAAAACAGAAACATGAATGCCTTTGTTCCCGTAAAGACTCATCATTTGGGGAATGGTTTGGCCAAAAATCAAATTCACACAATTTTACCACTGACCTCGGATGTGTCCGATCAGCTGAGACCTGCTTGGAATCCAAATTTTGCTTCTTTAGTTTAGAACTGGAGCTACAAGGCTAACATCACTAAAAGACACTAGTCACCCAAATCTTTTACAGTAAACACATCCCCAGAACGTCTCTGGACCCCCTCGAACCACATAGAGCTCTTCGTTAAGGTGGAACAGACTTGTGGACGTGGTTTAGGGCACAGTAACACTGAACTTCAAGTGTTGCTGGGGCCAACACTAAGACAGGTGTCATTCACACTAAGTCATGCTGTGTTATAAACCACGTCCACAGGTCTGATCCATCTTAACAAAGAGGTTTAGTTCATTTTTGCAGCTCACAGTAAGTCACACTGTGCCCTAAACCGCATCCACAAGTCTGTTCCACCATAATGAAGAGCTGAATGAGTTTTGAGGGTCTGAAGAAGTTTTGGAGATGTGTTTGCGGTAAAAGATTTGGGTGACTATTGACTTCTAGTGTTAGCAATGTTTGCCTCGTAGCTCCAGTTTTGGAGTGATTGACCACATCTGGGGTCAGTGGAAAATTGCATCAATCTGATGTTTCGCCAAACTGTTACATTAAAGGTGAACACTGATATACAGTAGGTTTGCAGTGGATGTTGAATAAGAATCTTTTAATATTAATAACTTGCTTGGAGTCTGGGGTGTGTAACACGTATCCTCTCTCTCTGGTGTGTGTGTTGGCAGGGCGATCGTGAAGACAGTGTGAGGTTCGGAAGGCGGCCGAGAGAGAGATGAAGTGAGCGTCCGGCGGCTCTCCTCACACACTCGCCAGCACCAGCAAACCTGTAGCATCCTGCCCCTGTGCCTCTCAGCGCCACCACACACACACACGCACCCACACACACCACTACCCTACAGAGCGCCATCAGACTGTACGTATACTTCCGCCACCAACACACACACACGCACACACAAGTCATTGTCTATGTGCATGTACACTACTGTTCAGAAGTCTGGAATCACTTGCCATTTTAAAATGAATCATTTGAATCAATAATCACCTGGTTAGTCTGTTAAAAGGTATTTTAGACGGTTTATTCAATATTTCTGGATTTCTATGAGCAGAAATGAATAAAATACTAAATAATATACTGTAATTATCTAGCTTTGAACTGTTGAAATGTGATAAAATCTTGATATTAATGTTATTAGAACATTCCAGATGTTCTATCAACAGCTCTGTTCATCATTCTGGACACGTCCTGACAGTTCTTCATGTTCCTGGTCTCCCTTGTCGGTTGAGTATTGCTGAAAACTGCGATTCCAAACTTTTGAACAGTAGCAGATTGTCGCTGTCTGAGCAAAACCTTTTATCTCTGTGTTTTTTGGACATTTTTAAATTCTTTGGTTGAAAAATTCTTTGATTCTTTTAATTCTTTTGATTTCTTAAATCTCCGCTGAGGTTTACGCTGTGTCAAAATCTTGCAGTGAACGGACCAATGGAAACGGCCCGAGACGGCGGAGCAAAATCTGGTTACCTTGAAGTTAGGGGCGTTTTTCTTTCTTCTTTAAAGTGACGTTTTTGGAGATTTGAGGTTTCGTTCTGACAGTGACGGTTTACTGTATGTGACACCCGTGCCGCACCGCAGTGCCATTAATGCATCACCGCTGTCGGAACAAAGCCTTTTATCTCCAAAACGCCAACTTTACAGGAGAAGGAAAAAACATTTATAACTCGTAATGGGAGTTAATGTAAGAAGGTTATTTTTCATGTCTTTTTGGACCACTTTCTTTTGTCCATTCATTGTGAAAATTGCACACGGTGTAAAGTTCAGCTCGTACTTCTAAATAATGTAAAATCAAAGTGAAATACAAGGTGGCAATAAACAGTACCATGCAAAAGTCTTAGACACCTAAGAAAATTACATTTAAAAACCTGTTTACCTGAGCAGTATATGTTTTTAAAAGCAGTTATTAGAATGTGTACAAAATAATAGGAATCCAGTAATTGGTCATTTTATATGTGTCTGTTTAATCTCCTCATAGGAGGCCAGTATTACATTGTAGTTCTCATCAAATACCTCAAATACCAGGTTCAGCTCAATCAATACATCATTAGATTAAATCAGCAGCTGCTCATGCAGTTTCACAAATCCAAGCAAAGACTGGAGGCATCGAGGAGAAATCTGGAACCCAAACTGTGTTCTTCAAACCAGCTCACAAAACTGAAGTACTTTTTACAAACAAAACAGTTATATTATGTGATGGTTTATGTGATGTTTCCTTGTTTGCTGGCATTTATTCTAATGCTAATTTGTGTATTTGCAGTCAGAAAGTTCTTTACTGCTCAGATAAATGGCTTTAAACAGTTTGAACAAGAGCCTAAGACTTTAACACAGTATTGTATGCAGTATATCATTGTTGTCATGATAAAAACTCAATTCCTTTGACTTTTTTTCGGGGTTTTTTTACACCTTTTTGGAAACTCCAGCTAGGTGAACATTTCATGATAGATGGACCAACAGAAATGGTCCCAAAGTACTTTTTTCATTCACTCGCATTGAAGTTAAGAGCGTTTTCTTTCCCTTCTTGTGTAAAGTTACCATTTCTGAGATAAGAGCTTTTGTTACAACAGAGACAAAGGCAACATGTTTGTTCGAATATCTCCCACACTTCTTTCCGCACTGGTTACAAATAGACAAAGAACTTTATGCTCATTGGTCAGATGAGAACAGAAGCGTCAAAAAACGACAATATAATTAAGAGGGAAGACAAATACAAAAATGACTATGAGTAAATGAGAAAGCACAAATATGACTAATCTAAAGTACCAGCAGATACATGTGCGTTACACCACTTTTCAGGATTCAAGATCAGTTCAGTTGGCTTTGGGAAAGTAAGAGATGCAAGGGGCCTCATATCCCAGAGGCACAGGTGTTTGAAGTCACCCGAAGGAAAAAGAAACTGCCAGTGTCAAAAGCAGGAACCTCAGAGAACAACTCCCTGCACGTACCATTTTATAAAAGACTGATCTGCTGAAGCTCTAAAATCTAGAAATGTAACCACAAATTAAAGGATTAACTTGATTCATGAAAGAGTCAACAACAGCCACAACATTAAACCAGCCAGAGTGCCCACACTAACCGCTATTCAGCTGGCAGAGGCAGTGTGATGCTCTGGGTGATGATCTGCTGGGAAACTTTGGGTCCTGCATTCATGTGGACGTTACTTTGACACCTAAACACTGCAGACCAAGTTCAGCCCTTCATGGAGACGCTGTTCCCTAATGGCAGCTCCTCTTTCAGCAGGATGATGCCCCCCCGCATTGGAAACACTGTTCAGGAACTGTTTGAGGAACATCACAAAGAGTTCAAGGTGCCTCCAGATTCCCCAGATCTCAATCTGATCGAGCTTCTGTGGGATATGCTGGACGAACTAGTCCACTGAGGCCAAACCTCACAGCTTAAAGGATCTGCTGGTGCAGAACCACAGACCTTCAGAGGTCTTGTGGAGTCCATATCTACCTACGCAACAGCAGTGTCTTTAGTCTATATGTTCAATGAGTGTTATTTATATTAAATAACACATAAGAGAAAGTCCTGCTGATTTTCAAAATTCCCCATAATTCAGAGATGTGAGAGTTCACTGTAGAGAAACTTTGACTCTGATTTCTTTACATTGGAGGTGAATGGAACCAGATGTCTCCAACACAAACACAAACGCTTTATTCACTATCGACCCCCAGTGAAGCTCCACGTGTCTATGAGTGTTAACATGGATGTTGATGATGGTAACGTAGTGGCGAATCTGGACTAAATAATTTTTCTTTGGGGACTACTGAGGGGGCTTTTGGAGGCAGATGTGTGGTTCCATTCGCCACCACTGTGAACAGTTCTTACTCTGTAAGCTTCTCTGGAACACACAGCTTTTCACACGGAACCCACTCTGGATGACTTTGTTTACATCTCAAGCATTTAATCATGCAGGAAAATAACTGGAATTCCTTTAAAAACCTCTCGAGAGAATGCAATGTACTTAAGCCCTTTCTATATTGAGCGGTAATGCAGAGCCTACTGAACACACAATATAATACATACCTTATAACATCCACTATAGGACCACTTCTAACATTTGTGTGGTTTTATGCACCAAAAACATAATCCTTTATTTTCTCTTTATCCCTTAGACTCAAACAGACTGTTTTTGCTTCTGCGCCTTAGGATTGACATATGTAAATGACCTCTGTTCTGACTGGCCAACTCCTTCACAGGTGAAACAAAGCACAGTCCAGGTTGAAATGCACCAAACGCAAATCGCTTAGCTACATGAATGGGCAGAGCAAAGCTGATATAAGTCCAATGAGCTGTCATTTGTTTAAGTGTTCATGGTTGCAACATCACAAGCGTGGTAAACTCAAAACCGACTTTTCCTGCCATTCTAAAATATTTAAAAATATTTTACTAATACCCTCATAGGTCTCATTACTGTAAACACCTAATATGCACAAACACAAACTATATTACCGTATATGACCGTTAGCTAAGGAATTTAGCACAACATTGTGATACTATAACCAATCATAAAATGATTGTTTTCATAACGCTTTGCAAAAGCTCTGACAGACACAGTGATACGGTCTAAGTAACTCATACGGCATTCAGTTTTACACTTTTAATACATTTATAAATAATGAAAGAGAGACAGCATAGTGTTTAAACTGATCAAACACACAGACGAGCATTTGTTTCTGCTGGGGTTCGGCAAGAAACTGCACACTGTGGTTGGACAACCGCACACTGTGGTCGGAAAACCATACACTGCGTTCGGACAAACCGCGCACTGTGTTCGGACACTGTGTTCGGACAAAAACCGCACACTGTGTTCAGACAAACCACACACTGCATTCAGACAAACTGCACACTGTGTTCGAACAAACCACGCACTGTGTTCGGACAAACCATACACTGTGTTCAGACAAACCACGCACTGTGTTCAGACACCGTGTTCGGACAAACCGCACACTGTTCAGACAAACTGCATGCTGTGTTCAGACAAACTATACACTGTATTCAGACAAACTATACACTGTATTCAGACAAACCGCACACTACGTTCAGACAAACTGCACATTGTGTTCAGACAGACCACGCACTGTGTTCGGGCACTGTGTTCGGGCACTGTGTTCGGACAAACCATACACTGTGTTCAGACAAACTATGCACTGTGTTCGGGCACTGTGTTCGGACAAACCACACTTTGTTCGGACAAACCACACTTTGTTCGGACAAACCGCATTCGGCTACGCCATGATACTAGAACTGCCAGTAGTAACGGGGGTTTGTTGAGTTTAGTTGTGATTATAATTACAATTATGATTATATTTATTAATTATTATTTCAGACTGCAGTGCACGGTTGCCTGTTGTAACATAGCAAATATATATATATATATATATATGTATGTGTGTATATTTATATATATATAAACTAGATACTGGGGGACACTGCGAGCATTTCTGAATACTGTCCCGCCAATATATACTTACAGCCTTGTTCCATGGGCTTCACAGACTGGGTTTTTGAAATATTTACAGTGTTGAAGTACTAGGTTACATCATTTAGGTAAAAACTAGAGTTTTTCCATCATTATGAGCCCTTTAAGTGCCCCCCAGACCCTACAGCATACCGACCAGACCGCACGCAGCCAACCAGTATATGTTTGCCTCCCTTTTTGTTTCGCATCACTTAAACAAATCCACAAATGCAGTGTGGAATGAGATGCTTCAGCTTGCATTACCCGCTGCTGCGTGCACCATTCATGCCCACAATATAGAGAGTCCACTGGACCATTCAGCCATTTAAGACGCATCTTTTAGTTAAAGAAAGAAAAAAGTAAACAGATTCTGTGAAAAACGCTCTCAAGCGTTTGTATATACATACATGGCCCAGACATTCTTATGGATTTTATGAATAAAACTTGTGAATGTTTACACACATTTGGGCCCTTTTCTGGTAGCTAAATGAGTCTGCAGATAAACACTCAGCCTTCAACAAAACACAGCAATTAATACCAAGTATTTAGAGACGCTCTGGCATACAAGTGCTCCTGCACTCGCACAGCTTTGACAGATTTTCTCACATAGACACACACACTCACACGTTCTTTCACTCCGTCTTTGATTCATCTGCTTAACCTTCAAAGTTTGAGAATATTTTCAAGAGATGGTGACCTCTGTCGTTCTTGTTTCTCAGAGCTCGCATAGCAGGAATTCTGTTGTTTGTGGATTTTTTTTTTTTTGATGTGACTCATGGGATTAAAGTATTGAAAAGTGACTATAATCAGATGTTCGGATGAGCCTGTGTTTGCCAGCGGAGGATTGTTTTTATAACCTTTTAACACGTCGCTAACATTTAACTTTCTGTCTAAGGATGTCGCTAATTTGACATTTGCGGTTTGATAATTATGCGCCGCAAAGCCGCCTCGCCTCTTTTCTAATAGGCTGACGATAATTTGGAGATGGGCTGAAGGTGTCGCAGGGAGCTAAAAGGAACTTGGAAGTGGAAAAGAAAGGGGAAAAAATGGATCTTTGGAGAACAGAACGCACGAGATGGAAAAAAGAAAGACAAGGAGTGAACTGATTGTGCTTTCAAGTGCAACGTGTGTGTGTGTGTGTGTGAAGGCTTGAGTGTGACTCAGTGAGATGAGTTTTCTCAGAGACAGAGAGAGAGAATTGATGTCACCACTGTCTCCTGCAATTAATATCAATTTCCGAGTGCGTTTGTGTTCTGGCGAACGCTTTCAGAGTGGCGCGGCGATGAAAGGCCCGAGAACGGCGTCCAGGCCGCGTTCGGTGGTGTTTGTTTGCACGGTCGGATGTTCTCGGATGGCCTCCGACACGTACGCGCTAGGCGTGGGCCTCAGGAAGGCTTCTGAAAATAATCCCGAGGAAGAAAGGGAGAAATTTTTCCCGATAGCATCGTGGCCCTGATGATTTATTTTTGGTTTTAATTCATTTTGATGCGGAATGGAAACACATGCCTCCTGCACAAACAACCATGAAGTAAACTAGACGCTGCCTGAGAGCGGCTCCACAGTGCCACCTGTCTGCGGATCTGTCTGACCCCAGCCAGGCTCCTGCCCTGGACATTTCAAAGCTGCTCGGCATCGTTTACATAAAACAGGCTTTGAAATGAGTGTTCAAAATGACTCTGAGGAGTTATTGAAGCCACATTTACCCCAATACAGAGCCTTTTTTGTCACTGTTATTATTCTGTGCTATTACTGTACATAACGTGGGCCTATTTAGAGGTGTTTATCTGCCTTTCCCTCTATGGGATGGGCTCCAGTGTCCCTCGGTTAAGGATAAGCAAATGAATGGATGTATGAACTAATTAGGGATGGACGATTAATAGTTTTTTTTTGGAGGGTAGTTAAATTCAAACACACTACTAGTGTGTATATATATATATATATATATATATATATATACTGCCCTATAAATAATCCGGTATAATGCAGGTATAAACGTATCACCAAAATTGCTTTTTGAATAAATATAACACCAGTTAATTTAAATAACATTTATTTAACATTTATTTATTTAAAATATCCCACTGAGGGTCAGAGTCGGAGGCAGCTGGCGGTTCAGCACAGTGAGTCATGGTTGTGCCAGGTGTAGCAGCAGCATTCAGCAGCAGAGTGCTCTTAACTTGGCTCATGTTATTAACATCAATTTGCGACACAGGTCGTCCAGAACCCAAATAATCAACTGGCCGATTGTAGTTTTGGAGGAAAAATCTGATTGTGCACTCCTAGTGCTGTTGTTTGGTCTGCAGTATTGAATTCGCTTGAGCTACAGCCTTGAATTTCTCTTACTTCTCTCACTGATTCTGTAACCTGGATGACTGAGAACATTTATATGTTCCTCCTACTATAAAATCCCTTAATGACGTTGTGTTTATATCAGTAAACTACTGAATGTAGGAGGACGGCATGAATTCTACTACTGTTTCTCAGAAAAACATAGTGAAGATGAAACTGGACTCACTCTATTCTGATGGTGCCCTATACAAATAATTTCAAACTGATGAACAGTATTAAGGTTAGGTTTAGGATTAGGATTAGATTTAAGTGTTGGGTTATGGTTAAGGTTAAGTTTAAGGTTATATTTGACAGAATCTTCTATTTCCAACTTTAGGTTCAGTTATATTTAACAGACATTTAGCATCTACAAAGCATCTACAGTGAACCATCCAATCAAAGTGTTATCTAGATTACTACTTTATACGTACAGTTATATGCAAAAGTTTGGACACCAAAGGGTCTTTTTATTTCAGAGTGAAAATAAACAAACATATCCTCCGCAGAGGAAAAAAGGGATATGGAATTTTTCTGCATAGTTCAGTGCACAATTTCTATTTCAATCAGTCAGTCCAAATGAAAGACATCACATCAAATAAATTACATATAAAATACATACATGTACATATAATTTGCATAAAAGGTACGGAAAATAAAACAGGATAAAAAATAAAAGGTAATATTGTAAAAATGTAAATGTTATCATTTTTACGTTACACTCAGCAGACAAATAGTAATTGAAAATCATGAAAATGTGTAGAATTATGTTCTCCGCAAAAGATATGTACTTATTTACACTTAGAAAATAAAATGTCACCGGAGCACCCGAACTTTTGCATAGGTCTGCATATACATATCACATAATTACACATACCATGTTGCTGTAACTGGTCTGTAGAGGCAAAACCTGCATTAGTTTAAATATGTGGTCATTTCAGGTAAAGGCAAAACAGGCTTGAAAAAAAGGTCTGTATTTTGGAAAGTTTGGCTACTTTGGGTGAGCTTTGCATACCATTTGAATGCCAAATTGGGGAACATTTTTAAGCCTTGTTTTTTGGCAAAATGTCTTCTAAATTGCATGGTCCTGTTGCCTTGACTTTTAGACGATGAATCACAGGTGCACAAATTTGAATGGTAGATCTTGAAAGCATTTCAGGCACAGGCGAAAAACAGCCTGTTCTTGGAAAGTGTAGCTGCTTTGAGTGAGACTTGCATGCCATTTGAATGCTAAATTGGAGGCAATTTTTGAAGTTGAAATATATTCAAATGCCCACCTTTCTTACTCATCTGCGTTTGCATTTTCTGCATGCCTGTTTGTTCGAACAGGTGACATCAGTTGCAAGGGGATGACCGAGCGCATTCACAACATCAACCTTCACAACTTCAGCAATTCTGTACTTGAGACCCTCAATGAGCAGCGAAACCGCGGGCACTTCTGTGACGTGACCGTTCGGATCCATGGCAGCATGCTGCGAGCCCACCGGTGCGTTCTGGCCGCTGGGAGCCCCTTCTTCCAGGACAAGCTGCTGCTGGGCTACAGCGACATCGAGATCCCGTCCGTGGTGTCCGTTCAGTCCGTCCAGAAGTTGATCGACTTCATGTACAGCGGAGTGCTCCGCGTGTCCCAGTCAGAGGCGCTGCAGATCCTGACCGCAGCCAGCATCCTGCAGATCAAGACGGTCATAGACGAGTGCACGCGTATAGTCTCACAAAACGTCGGAATCGCTGCTCCCGGAAGCTTCCCGGTCATCCCCGGAGATTCGGGACAGGATACGCCGCGTGGGACGCCCGAATCTGGCACGTCCGGCCCCAGCAGTGATGCGGAATCGGGATACATGCAAGCAACATCCCACCAAGGCCTGGACCGGGTGTATTCTTCTCTCTACTCCAGCTGTACTGGGTTAGGGTTGCAGAATGGCACTCGAGTAGGCGACCGCCCGCACTATGGAGGCACTGCTGGGGTGACTGCTGGTGGCTATGATTCGGCCATCCCGCTACAGCAGAAGGAAGGCACTCAAGACCCGGCTTGGATCACCCGCATCCATGAGCGCTCTCAGCAGATGGAGCGCTTCCTGGCTTCGACATCGGAGAGCACGCACTGCCGCAAGCAGCCAAGGCCTGTCAGGCTCCACACGGCTGGTGGAGACAGCGTTCACATCAAGCAGGAGCAAGGAGATGACTACAGCTGCTACGGGCTGGATGTGTGCCGGGAGGACAACGAACAGACGGAGTGTGCCGACAGCGAGCCGAAAGGCGAAAGCTTCGACTCGGGCGTCAGTTCGTCCATCGGCACCGAGGCCGACTCCGTGGAGCAGCAGCAGTACCTGTCCGGGTTTGCCCGCGACAATGGCACTCAGGGCGAAGGAGGAACACCCGTACAGATCGAAGTCACCGACTCGTCCCCTGAACAGACCCAGGAGCCCGTGGAAGACAACGTGCAACAGCAGAATGCTGGTGGCGAAGTGGCCATGCTCCAGCCGCCACTGCCCAACCCTGCCGGGCCCCCGTCCGTACCAGGTGGACAACTGTACATTCGGCCCGGAGAGACGCTGGCCAGCAACCTGCGCATGCCGCTCACCCTGACCAGCAACACACAGGTAATTTTTTTTCAACACATTTTGATGGGACCAAGAAAAAGATAAATTATCATTTAAATAAGTAAAACTGCAGTACTGTGCAAAAGTCTTGCGCTACTGTGCAAAAAAGCACCTGGAAAAATAATATTTAAAAACTGTTTAGATGAGCAGTGAGTGCTTTTTCACCTTAGTATTACTAAATATACTAAACACAACTAAAAACAATAAATACAAATAACATTATACAGTAAATGGTAAATTTATGTACATTTTATCAATGTGTTCCTCATGAAAGCCCAGTATTGCTTGCAGTTCCCATCAGAGACCTGGTTTGACTCAAACAGTCTTTCAATAAATTAAATCAAGAGCTGCTGATGGAATTTCACAAATCCAAGCAATGGCTGGAGGCATCAGGGAGAAATCTGGAACAGAACCTGTGTTCTCCTTACCAGCTCACCAAATATCTACTTTTTTACAAACACATCTTGATACTTTTTACTGCTTTCTTGTCTGTTCGTATTTATTCTATTGTTAAATTTACTAGCAGAAAGACACTTTATTACACGTTGAGAAAAATGGCTTTAAACAATTGCAAAGCTCCCTAAGACTTTTGCAAAGTATTGTATGTTCTGTAAACATATTGATTAATAGTACGGGTCTAAAAATGAATATTGGAATGTCAGAACTGAACTGTTAGAATGAGATTAGTCGAATAATGACTATCTATTTGCACTGTTATGAGCTCAGAGATACGCTATAATTAAATGACAAATAATATATCCATAATCATCCATTTCTGCAGTATTTGTTTTCATTATGACCTCATTCTCAGTGCTCTACAGCTTCTCAGTTATTGTGAAATCACCCACAGCTGTAGGTTCCTCATTCTGGACATATCTAAAACTTCTTATGTGCAGGTCATGGGCACCGCCGGCAACACCTATCTGCCCACGCTCTTCGCTACACAGTCGGCCAGCGAGAACAAGCCTTTCCTCTTCAGCCTGCCCCAGTCCATGGGCACCCAGCAGCCCCAGTTCGTGGCCGTGCCGCCCCACAGCCTGCCACCATTTGCCAGCAGCCTCAGCGGCGTCCCACCACCGTCTGGGGCTCAGCAGCAGGCGGCCGCAGGCGTGGGGCAGCAGGGCGAGAAGAAACCCTACGCCTGCACTCTCTGCTGTAAAACCTTCACTGCCAAACAGAACTACGTCAAACACATGTTCGTGCACACTGGTAAGCAACACTCATTGCTTTTCTCCCCTGAACAGTGAAGCCCTGGTGATGCCTTGAATCACCTTTTTTAAACATCTTGAATTATTTCTTGCTTGTAGCTCAATAAAACAAGCAGGAAAGTACAGGAAAGAACAGATTCTGTGTTGGAAAGTACGGATTCTAAACCACTTTACTGTTTATAAGTAGAACAGGATCTATTTTATTATGATTTACTTGTGAGGAAGTTATTGTTATGCACACAGCCTTGTTTATCTATAAGAAAAAACATCCTTTCTATTTTTGCCCGAAAAAATGAGAAACTATCAGCACAGAATGTAAATTGGATGTAAATGTAATTTATTACATAACTATTTAACTAAGGATGTAATTATGTCGGTATAGTTTGAAAGAATAGCAAAAACAGTAAAAACTAGAATTAACCAGAATAGGGTTCAGTCCTCTTTAAAAAGAAAAGTAGAAAAAAAAAGACGTTCTTTAGTTTAGATGGCTTATTTAGAGACAGCTGTCTCTAAGACCGTTAAGGAGTCATAATTATTGTCGCGAATCACTCGATTGGCCGTCTACGTTACAAACAATCCGATTCGTGCGAATCTGTCTGTCTTTTGTCCTGCACGCCTTTTACTCTCTAAATTAGTCTAACTGCAGAAAACCAAACCTGAAAAAAGCCTAAAATGTAAACATTCCTTTGCCTCTATTCAGAGACACGTAAGCAGAGTTGGTCAGGCCTTTCTGCTGGAATGCAATTGTGTATGTTGGCCTTCATTATAGCTGTGTGTAGCACTGGCTATCTGAGACTGCAGACTGTACAGAGGAACCAGATGGTAATCATTGATAGATCTGGGTGGTTTTTCCTGTATGTGCAGTGTGTTGCAACATCTTTGTCCGTATAGGCATAAAGAATGTCAGAACGGTATCGCTTCCTAGGGCCTTTTCTGTTCATTATATTTCCAAAATTATATGTACGGTTCTGTGCAAATGTCTTGAGCTCCCCCCTCGTTTCTTTATATTTTGTAGGAAAATGAGAAGGTCGGTACAGTGATCTATGTGCAAACACACATGTAAGTACAGTATAGAACACAAAGAGAGTTTGTTTAATTCTAACAGTTGTAAAGTCAGTGTTTTTTCTGACCACCGCTCACAGTCTGAAATCTCTTAGACAAGCTTTCCTGTAATTTCTTTAAGGGTCTTCAGGAATAGTTCTTCAGGCTTCTGGAAGGACATTCCAAAGCTCTTCTTTGGACATTGGCTGTTGGACATTTGGACATTGGACATGTTGAGATCTGTGCTTTGGGGAGGCCGATCCATGACTGATAGTGCTTCATCGTGTTTTTTCTATCAAGGTGCTTTGACTGCATTGACAGTGTGCTTGGGATCGTGTTTTTCATGCTGAAAAATGAAGACGTTGCTAATTGGACACTTTCCAGATGGTATTGTCGGGGTGTGGGGGCTTAAGACTTTTATTATTATTAATATTATTATTTTAAAAACCAAGTTCAGCAGCATTTGAGTCCATTTCTGCTGCTTTTGATAGTGATGGCCGTTAGAACTGACCGCTGGCTGAATAATCAATATCTTTAAATACAACAGGCTTTGGAACAATCCACATATACACATGTATTATTAATTATGTTTATGGGTTTTCCTTACCATATCCATTACTGTGGCTGCATACTGTTATATCTGAACCTAAACCTAACATTATTAAAAAAAAAAAAAAAGCTCTTTCATGTTTTCTTATGAAAGCTATATTTTGTAATTAAACAGCATTTTATTTGAAAATAGGCACTTTTTTTTATATAAACAAAGGGAACACAAAACAGCTTGCCTCGTCAGCGGATGGTCCATTGCGGCGGCTCCGTCACCTGAGCCTACATAGCTTGCGAATGTGAAGGGTTCCTCTCACTCTCCTCTGAAGTCGCCTCAGGTCAATTGCTCCTCGGTGCCACGTCTGGAGCTCAGGAGTGGTCACGCTCACGACTCCGACTTCACTCTTTAGAGTGAAAGAGCACAATAATTAGCACATATCAATGGTCTATTACCCATAATTAACAGTCATTAAGGCAACGCTTGATCACAGACCACAACCGCCTCCTCGCAGGACTAGATTGGCTAAATCTGATTAGCAGATACGGCTGTTTGCTGTGCCAGATATACCAGAGAGATTTTACTTCAGAAAGTCACACCAGGATGCAGAGTGGGCTTCAGAAACTTTTTTTTTTATTTATTTTTTTTTAAATATTATTCTTTTAAACTCAGGAAAATGTGTAGCACAGGGCCTTCTTTAGGTTGTGCTGCATTAACCTCATCACTTCAGCTTTAGTTTTGAGTAAATGTCACGTAAATATATTTATTTATTATAGATATATATGTTTATCATACACAGAGTGCTCTCAGGAATTGGCAGATTGTTAAAGATGACGGGAAGAGCTGGAAAAAAAAAAAATTCGGAAATTTGGACCTTTGAAAGTTTCCTTTGGTCAGTATGTTCCCTGCTTGCCTGAGCACAAATCTAATATAATTTTTCAACTTGATGAAGCCATTTGATTTAAAAGTAAAATTTTCTTCACCGATTTTTGACTAAAATTTACTTTAGCTATGTGGTCACATGGGACACAACTTTTCAAAGCGAAATATAAAGAAATGAGGGCTGGCTGTATTTCTGCTTATACCACTAGTTCTGTGTAGCCACCAAGAATTTGAACCAGCTTCTTATTGATGTCTTCACAAAATGACGGCTAGCTGCGTTAGCGTCTCTAGACTTTTTGAGGTAACTGTAAACAGCTTTTCTCAATATAAACTTCACTACATTAAATTATGTGTTAGACATATAACTGGGCCTGCGCTCGTAGCGACCTCTGGGAAATAATTATGGGCTGTCTGCTTTATTTATACATCTTCTGGCTATTGGTGTTTTTAGTCTTATTTTTAATTAAATTTAATTATATCATCCTCTGTAAACAGAACCAGGTTTACATTTTACTACCTGGTTTAGAAACACTATAACCAATTTATAGTATGGCTATATATATATAAAATGTTTGTTGGCCTCAAGCTATGATGCTAAAGTGAAAATGACCTTAGACTGTGGCCCTCTCTGTGGAATGTTATTTTTTTATTATATAACTCGACTGTAAGACTTTGACCTCTGGTTATTCATCAAGCGTGTGGCTCTAGTTGTCCCCCACCATAAAGCAGCTACAACACAGCGCGAGTGTTATTTTAATGAACGTCCCGGTCCCAGTAAACTGCTGGAGTCCGCCGTCAAGCAGAGGGGCAGCAGAGCTCCATGCGTTACACACACAGGACAGGAGGAGAGAAGACAGACAGAGTTTATGTGGGATTAAAGTCCATAACACGCCACCGTTCTGATCAAAGGCTTCTGATTGGGCAAATGCGCATAATAATTAGCACCTTGTGGACATGAACCAGTGTAAGATCTGCACCACGTTAATAAGGAGATAATACAGCTTTCTAATTAACTCTGAATATTAATATGACCTTTTTAACAGAACTTCTCCCAGCACCATTGAAGGAAGGCCTTGTTACCTCTCACAGCCAACTGTTTCTTGTCACCGACCAAAAAATAATAAGGCATCCGTTATTCAGTTGATCTCAATTCAGTTTTTTTCTGTTCTCTGACTTTGACAATGGCTAGTGTCACAAAGCAGCTGTACAGAAAGTGGTTTAGGGAAGGAAGTGTGGTTTTGGTGAAATGGTGAACCAAGAAATTTGAACTGAAAACTGCAGTAAAACACGGTGTGCCTGAGGTTTGCTTCTCGACTTTCAGCACTGGAGCTACAAGGCTAATGTAGCTAAAGAGCAATATAAGCTTGCGTGATGCTTTAATGCAAAACTAGATCATCCCATACTCGCCTCAAAAATCGCCTCACTGTTTATAAGCCGCAGCAATTTTGCCCTGTTGTGTTTTTTGTTTTTAGGTGGAGCCACATTTCCTGTTCATAGTTATAAATAACCATATACTGTGTGTACGTGTATGTTTGGTTGATTTTCTAAGTATAAACACTTGAGTACTTGGGCCCCTCATTTCTTCATATTTTGCTTCCAAAGATCCAGACTTTCTTCTATTTTATATGTGCTCTTAAGTTCTCCAAGGTTCCTAAAGAAATTTCAAAGACTCTCTTTTTCAGTCCAGTCCCTGAACCTGACCAGTTTCAGAGGAATGTTTTTTGTTTGTTAAGACACCCAGTGACCTACGTATGAATCAT
>JBBPCZ010000089.1:7551380-7565797 GCA_037974445.1 Brycinus macrolepidotus
CACACACACACACACACACACACACACACACTCACTCACTCACTCACACACACACACACACACACACACACACACACTCAGAAAAAAAAGTAAAAAAACAAAAAAAACAAAAATACAACCAAAAAAAAACAACTCACTTGGCCATGATTTAAACCACAAACCCCGAACTGCTTTGCATCGTCAGCCCCATACGGAGGCACCGCGTGCTGCTCTGGCTTCTTTCAGCACCGCTCTATATAACAACCCCGCGTTTCTACACGGCGCCACGTAGTGTCAGATATCATATATAATTACTGTCTCATATTTCCGTCTGTGTTTAAGTGTTCTGATAGGCTCCAAAGCCCCAAATCAGTGTGACAGTGTTCATGTGTTTAAAAAAAAAAAAAAGAGAGTTTAAAAAAAAAATACATTAAAAAAAATCTCCCCACCTGCTCTTTGTTAAGCCAAAATCGTGTAGCTTTTGTGATTTTTTTTTTTCTTTTTTACAGCTTAACGTCGACACAAATCTAAGACACAGTTCGGACGCTCAAATTTGCGTAGCCTGTTCATATTGGTGAAAAAAAGAAAAGAAAAAAAAAAATCATTCTATATAGATTCAGTTAGTACAGTGTCAGTACATTTTTTTTTCCTTATTCACATATACTTGCAGCTCTTTGGCATAAGCGTTAGGTATTTGCTTTTGTTTCCGTGAGTTTTATTATGGCGTTTTCGTTCTCGGTGTACAGTATGGATACAGGATCCTCTTTGCTTTCCTAGTCAGTTTATTTCATATGATTTTGTCGCATTTTGTCTGGTTTTTTTTCTCCGCATTTTTTTTTAATACTGCGTGTCAGTTTCTTCTTCATTTATACATTATACGTTCTTTTATTTTTAGCTGGTAGATTTTTTTTTTTTGGGGCACACAAAACAAGATAGAATCACATATACCGTCATTTCGGTGAGGTAAAAAAACAATGAGGAACCTGTTTTTTTTTCCTCGCTCCTTTAGAAATGTTTTCAAAATAGCTGGTCTTTCACTTTCCTTGCACAATCGAAGATAACGTTATTCATAACAACAGCACACCAGATTGGCGATACTGGCTTTACCTGCAAGAGACTATTTTTTGCAAGTGTTTTATCTGCGGCAGTTTTCTTTCAAACAGAGGTTTGATCCATTCTCCACACTGGTCATAAAGCAGTTAAAAAAATAAATAAATAAAACCCCAAGGCTAAAATGCTCGTCAACAGCGACAGCATAAATACTGTACCGACGTTGTACTCTGAGCTTCTTCCTGCCCTTCTTGGAAGAATACTGTCGAAAAAAAAAAAAAAGTTTAATAACAAAGTGCCTCTTTGTATAGCTCCAAGCATGATAACACACAAAACTTGTCCGTTTTTATCCATTATAAAAGCATATGCCAATAATAATATAATTCATAATAATAATAATAATAATTGTACAGTATCTAACCACATAACATCCTTACTTGCAAACAATCACTGCCTAAAATTAATCACGTTCATAAATTTCTCGCCATCTGTCTTGTGAGCGAAGTTTGAAGATTACCAGCAATAACTACAGTTTGATTTGAAAAAGAAAAAAAAAAAAAGCCAGGCTTTGCCTTGTATCATTTAAGGACCATAAGTAAGGGTGGTGGCTTATAAACCCCTGAAATCACCAAAATGAAGCCTCTTTTGTATTAAAAAAGTGTCCAAAGTGCCCCCAACCCTAAAAGTCACACAAAAAAAAAGGCGTTTTATAACTTCCCTGTGATGTTTTCTAACCCCATCTAATGATGGGAGTGTATTTTGTAAAAGATATGGCCTTCTATTTAAAGCGTCTGCATTTTAGATCACGACCTGAAACAGTCGAGCTGTCCGACGATCCTTTTTTCTGTTTTCTGGTTAAGTTTCTCGATGGTTGTCCTGTCGTTTCCGATTCAACTTTTGTCCTCTGAGCAAATGTGGAGTGTTGGCTTTGAGGTGCGCATGCTGGATTACATTTATAAACAGAGCATTATGGGATGGATATTGCTGACAAGCTGTCCTGGCGTACTACTATAATTCTACAGTGCTGTTCCCATTTTCACGAGAGAGAGAAAGAGAGAGAGTTTAGTAGTGAAAGTGCGTGGCTGCCATCAGAAAAACGTACCTGGTGTCTTTGGTACATTTATTTTTGGGTTTTTTTTTTTTTTTCAGCTGGACTTCAGACATTCAGTCCACCTCCACTGTTTTCCGTTTTTCTTCTGTAACAGCACTGGACGATATGCTATTCTCCTGCAAATCCAAAGACGAGAAACACACACTCTATTTATGACCGCGGAAGGTTTTTAGAGGCATTATAAGACGCATATTCTACAGTTTATACAGATTTTAACAGGTAGAGATTTCTTAACATTTACGTACAGATGTTTATGGAAGCTGGAATGCAGATACAGATACAGATTATTCTTCACTTGTTTCCAACTGGTGACAGCAGTGCAGTAGGACTTCATGAATGCCTGAAACAAACATGTAACCCTCGTAATCTTAGCAGTAGAATCGGTGGAAGGCAGCCCGTTTAATGCTGGGCCGGTTTAATGTTAGGATTTGGATTTGGGGTGTCATCAGAGATCAGCAGCAGGGATAACTCGGTGCCGTTTGCCGAAAGGCGCCGAGTGGAAAGATTGTATTTTGAAGCAGTTTGGAGTGTAAGGATGACAGATGGCTGTCCTTGTGCTCGCTCTGCTGCGAGTGGAGGTGAAGCCATGCTTTCTCCCACCCTCTCGCGCATCTCTCGTCTCTCCCACAGTTTACCTAGCAAAAAAGAAAGGAATGAATTGTTCTCTCTGGGCTTTTCACTCTGCACTGTTTGCCTGATGCTTCTCTTTATTAAGGCGAAATATTACAGTTTAACATCCTACCATCTGCTAACTAGAATGGGGAAACGGTCCCTTTTCATTTGAACAATACTGGTTATGTTCATCGGTGAACAATTTCATTAAAAACATTGTTCCCCCAACCCCCACCCCCACCCCTACCCCACCCCACGGTGTCTGACTGAAAGTAGTGGGCAATTTGCTTGGGCTAACTGCTCGCCACTGGACTGATGGAACAAAATCAAATCATTCAAATTCAGCGCAACAGACCAGCTCGCCTCCCTATTCTTCACAGCGCGAGTGCACGAAAAAAAAAAGTGTGAGGGAAATCAAAGTGCTGGGACAATTGATATGCCAAGAAAATACGGATGACAAATTGATAATATGGATGCCTGGGAGTGTTAGAGCACAAGAAAAGCAAGAAAATATTGGATAAAAATGTTATTTTTTTTCCCCTTTGTTTGTTTTTTCTGCCACACAGGCCCACTAAATGGTGAACGAAAAACCGAAATTATGTTTTTTTCTTCCGAAAAATGATGCTGGCGAGTGACTAAAAAGGGTTGTAAGGGCCCTGTTTTGTTTTCCTTCAGCAGATAAACTGTGGATGTCTAAGCTGTACAGAACGTGGACTGAAGGTTTTTTTTTTTTTAAACGAGAAGGGCAGCTTCCAGCTAACAGTGCCTGTTAGAACTTTAACTTTAGGCTCTAACCTAACACCTACGCACACAAACCAGTCTTTTTTTGCTATCTAAATGACTTTGTTATCCTCTTGAAGATACGCACAATGATTTGACTTCTCCGTTATTTCCACCACATCCTACTTTCTGCATGTTAGTGAAAGTCTACAGGCAGTTGTGACGTGGCAGTTCAGCATTGGTTCAGTTACGGTACTAAGCCGTACCACATAGGAGGATACGGCATCACATGTTGATGTCATCACCCTTTCCACATATGCTCCTTATTAAAGAGTGTTTCTCATGCTGATTAAATGTCCTTGCACTGTTTTTAACACCCCCTTTTACTTCTCACATATTTTGCCATTATCCTGAACTTTGATATCATGCAGACACCTGTAATTTCCCTGTATGTGATTGAAGTATTATTAGAATTATTATTACTGTCATTGCAAATCGAGATGTCCTTGTATCTCTAGGAGTGTTTAGGTTGTTATTTGGGCGTCAGTATTGTAACCTATAGTGGTGGTTTTATTGCAGCCATGTCGGTTTGTACACAGGGTTAGTTGTATTAGCTTTAGTTTCCCACCTTGGCCTTGCAAAAACACCACACAAGCATGAAAGAAACATGGTTGTAATTAAATATCAATCATAATTCACCCCCCCTCCCTCCCCCCGCTCCCCCCCCCCACACACACACACATTCCTCTATTTTCTAGTCCAATTTCTGGCTATTCATCCCCAAAGTTTGGCATTCTCTTTTCACTAGAATTTTTATTTGGTAACCCATTACACTTACTGTGGTTAAAAAGTCAGGCAAAATCAGTGTGTGAAATATTTCAGATGTCAAAAAATATGCATTCCACCAAGCCTGAAACAATACTAGGCCTCTGAAAGCATCCTATTGCTGCATTTGTGACTAAATATCTAAATATATAAAAGTAATTTTTATCTGTTATTTTACAAACACATTTTTGGCATATATTCTGACTTGCTTTCCTAATAACCATGCTGGGCTATTAACATTCTGCAAAAACAAATCCAGCACTCAGATTCCAGGTAGAATTTTGTTGCCAGATTTGCCAACAAAGCAGCGGCGAAGTAGATTGTCAAAAATTTCAATCAATTTCAGAAAGGAATGCCTTCAATACCCTTTAATATTCTACAAGGCTTCTAAAAGGCATTTTAGCTTCACATCTTCTTGATTTTTTGCGTAATGGTATTTTTGATGGGTTTTTTTTTTTTGTTTGTTTGTTTTTACCATATTTGTGCTCTGTCAGCGTGCACAAATGTACACAATATGCAGTTCCTTGACCTGAGATTCAGTTTAGTCAGTGGTGCCGTCACACAACGACTGTCGTGTGTCACCGGTCGAATCCCAAAGGCGACCGCCAGCCAAGCTTTTAATGTAGCAATGCTGAAAAACCCATGACAATAGATTGCCTTCAGGTCTTTTGAGCAGGCCTCGGTCGAAGCCGCTCACTTGTCCTCCAAATAACATCTATGTCTACAGTCAAACAGAGTAACATTCACTGTGCGATCCTTTGGGAGACCTTAGTTTGCGTGGTAACTCTTTGGGATTTGGTTCGTTTGCTTGTACATGTGCGCTGTACACGCTAAATCTATGCTAGGCATGCTAATGCTAAGCTCGGCAAGGCTGAGTCCTCCGAGGTCACCGAATTAGTTCGGACGTGCTGAGCTTCCATTCGAGCACGTCGTGCTTTCGTGTTTGCAGAGGCATTCGGAAACTCCTTTGGTTTCCCCTTTTCGTGTTCGAGCATGACGGACTTTATCAAACATTTAATAAACGTTCCTGTAAACACCAAAGAGCATCTATATCTCCATTTTCAAATTCCAAGACGACACATTAGTGTGATTTGTAACGTGAAAAAGAGAGTAACAAAATATATTTTGGCTGAAACTTGCTGGTGTTCTTACAAGTTCTGAATCGTAAAACGCGTCATGGGTAGAAGGTTCACATACATAGTGTAGACCAAAATTTTAGTTTTCAACAAGAAATCTGACTCAGTCCATCAAAAAATTAGAGGAGCAGCTCATGTACAATACATGTAGGTGCAGTACAGTAGTTATTCACAACACTTCGCTGAGTCTCTCTTAATTATGCGTTTTAGTCAAACCTGCTCTGTTTGATTCATTTGTCCGTTCTTTTCATGTGTTTATTTAGTGATGAGGACATTCTCAGAAAGGAAATAACTCAATCAAATGCCCTGGACTGGTGGAGGATAGAAACTAAATTTATGTGCAATTTGTTTTTCCCCCCCTGTATGTTACTGTAAACAAACAAAAAAATTAATGGGTTCAGACCTTCCCGTCCCTAGTGGTGGAAAGGATTTTACTTTTTCTTTAGTTTTTCTTTTTTGATAAATCAAAAATGGACCAAGCTGTATGTTTGTTGTGTTTGCACAAAGTAGTTTTGCGATGTTTTGCGATGTGTTGATGGCGTCAGTAAAACGAGGAGACTAGCAGCTCCCCGGCGTACCGTGAAACAGATCAGATTCATTCATTCGAAAATTCTTCAAATGCCATGAGAGAAAAACAAAAGACCTTTGTAACGAATTCTAGTGCCTGTTAGACATGCATTTAATCCTTCCAGCAGAGAATTCACTCAGTCTTATAGATGGAAGCGTGTAAAACCATACAACAGACATTTACTTGTTAATGAATTTGTGTCATCATTTCAACCTAAAGGACCAAATTCCCTATTTTTGGTGGCGTAGTTCACGATCATATAATAACTATTCATATATAGTGTAAATATCTGGATGGAAACCTTCATATCCAAGTAGAATGTAACCCCTTGGTAATTAGAAAGGCAATATTATGGTGAAGCATGAGCTCATTTAGGATTAATTTAGCTTACTTGGGTTAGGTATTTGTCAGCATATATACATACATATAAATATATATATATATATATATTTCTATACAGTTGCAGGACATCTAAACCTACTGTGGGTCAGTTAGAATCATCATCACCATCATTTCCCTGTTCTATGATGTACATTTTAGTACTGTAAAACTGGAGACCTATGGATGTCCGCTTTCAAGATTAGGCTAGTTCATGTAAAAAAAAAACAAAAAAACAAAAAACAAAACAAAAAAATCATGCTTTTTTTCTTACTTTCTGAGACATTATGCTATTTATAGCCATATCTTACACATTCTTGTAGGCAAATACCTTCTTAAACACATATAAAGCACTTATACATAATTTATTTTCACCTTTTTTTCATAATCGCCCTGATGGAGTTCATACTAAAGGTTTATATTGCGATATACAATAACTGTAGAAAACTGGGCAGAAGTGGAGCTGTTGTAGTAAAGGTATATTTGACATCTTTCAGTAACTAAGCAACCCTAAATTATATGCTGCAGTAACATTTTCTTTTTGTACGGTGTTCTTTAGTGCTCTAAGTTGGTTTGTCTTTTTTTATTACTGTTTAAAAAAAGAGTTTGTTTGCTTTGTGATGACTGCTGTTTTGAGGGTATATAAGGGTTTTTTTAATGTGTGTACAAGGCCGTTTTATACTTTGACTTGTCAAACACTGGACTAAAGTGAGTCTTCGTATATATCAGAGTTATCCTTGGTGAGACACGAACAAGCAGCACAGTACACAGCATTTTGAGAAAAACACAACAAAATGATCTGAACATGCCCTCTTAAATTCCTACATTATAAATCAGAAATCGCGGTGAGATTTGTGACAAAAAAGGGAAACCACTTAACTAACGATTGAAAAAAACCACTAAGTGTAAAACTGTCTCACTCTTTCAGCCAGATGACGTGGTTGAACCTTTTGACCAACTACCACTTCTCAAACTAGAAAAGAGATTTGCACTAAAATAATTTTCGGTCTTCTTTAGGCGTTCTTCCACTGGGTGGCGCAGTACGGTATGGTGAGGTTGCTGATCCAAACCCAGAACTTGAACCAGTCCTGTGTCTGTTTCCCATCACATAACAGAACAGTGAACGTACTCTGGTAACTCGATACTACCCCAGTTTCTCACGGGGGATGGATCCCTTTCGAGAACTTCCAGGAACCGTTTCAAAAAGGGTGATTCTATGAAGAACTTCAGATAGTTGAATCATGATTCTTGATTGAACCCAGTGACAAGGTCAGAAGCTCCTAGAAATGTTAAAAAGTTCCTCCATTTACTTCATTATGTTGAAAGGACTCTCAGTACACCTGAAATGTATCTTGAAGTCCTTTGAGGACCCTACTGGATATTCCAGGTTTATACCAGTGCAGGTGAGGCTCTCTGGAGGTCACATGATTTCCTCTCTCGAATCGAGGCTAAACACAACCAATGGCTTCAATAATGGAGCTTCGAGTTCAGTTTTATAGTTTTGGTCTTATGTGAAGAATCAAAAGCAGCGATTCCAGCTAGCTAGTATTTTTTGTTTTGTTTTTTTAAGAAATGGCATGACGACAATGTGACAAATGCGTTTGACGAATCAATTATTCTGCACTTGTAGCTCCTTCTATAGGGCCCAGTTTGGTAAACTTGATACCCTGCCGAGAAGGGTAACTAAATTCAGCACAGATTCGCTCTCCAGTGGAAATGGAGAGAAAGCAAATCTCCGACCGTACCGCGCCACTGAGTGGAAAAAAAAAAAACGCCATTTGATAACCAGCAATAGCATCTGACGCAGAACAACCTGGTGAATTGTCTAAAAGAAACAGTAGTTTATCAAACTATTTGAGCTGTGTGCACTATCGATATAGCGAGATGCTGTGTTTATAAAGAGACGAGATATCCGAGGAGGGTTTCTTAATCATTTGTGTATTAAAGGTACAGAATGGAAGCTGAGCGGCGCCCTCAGGGCTCGCACGGTGGACTTGGATACGTACGTAAATGCTGACGTAAGCGGAAACGTCCGAGTTTGAGGCGCATAAAAAAAAAAAACTGTACTTCCTGTTTCCTCGCGTGATTGTTTTGGACGAATTGGAAACTGCTCTAACATGACCCCCCCCCTTCGCTTGAACGAGGGGAACGAAGAAGTGGAGATGGGCGGGAACATCCCAGAAACGTGGAGCCACCTTATCTTTCACAAAGTTCTTTAGGCTCACTTATGCTGGAATGGAAGGATTTTCCTTCTTCTCGTTTGTCATCGCTGCTGCCGTTACTTTTTCAAACAATAAAGCAGTTCGAAAAAAAAAATGGCGACACGTTTCTGGGACGTGGCTAACGTTTATTTTGCCATGAGTCACTCAACGGCGTGACTTTACTGGTGTGTGACGCCTACCAATAGGAAATGCGCTTTTCCTTTCAGTGTGCGACGCTGGTTAAACGTAAAGGATTGCAGTCCACACGTATACAGCCGTAATCATCCGCGGAGGAAAGCCGGTTTCCTTCATGGGTAATTACACGAGATCAACAATAAGCAAACGATAGCAATCATGAATAGTGACGAATTTTGATTTCTTGGAAATAGTGGCTTTCCTGTTATAAACCGCTTCGTGGTGTTATTGAAAGGTGTTGCAGTATGTCTAAAATTGTTGCGTGTTAGAGGAAGCATAAGTATGTGCCTTCTTGTTATCTTCTTGGTGAGCTTGTTATTCTTGAGAAGCTGAAGCTGAAGCCAGCCAATTGTGTTTGCACTAAAAACCAAAATTGCTTTCGTGATGTAGGTTATTTAAGCAAGCTTGTTGCGTCACTTTAAACGTGTGCATGAGGGTGATAACTTTGGTAAGTCCTAGGGCTAGAGCTCTCATATGCTGATCTGTAAACTAGTGCAGCTTAGGAAATTTTCCCCGGGAAAAGAAAAAAACAAAACAAAAATTTAAAAAAAAAGGAAAAAAAAAAGAAGAAGAATAATATCTCTGCTTCGTTCTGTGTCGTATTTGGTTGGACCCATCCCATTCCTTCATCACGTCTTGCAGTGACATATTCCACACTGAATATATATCTATGTATACACAATGATGCATATATATTCTGAAAAGAAAAAGAAAAAAAAAGAATAAAAGAGACGAGCATAAACAGATGAATACTTCACCACGCCACAATAGAGTATTTTTTAACATTTGTCTGTGGAAGAGATCACGCATTTCTCTGAATCAATGGGGTTGCATGAATCCATGAGGTCGCCTCGAGACTATTGGTCATATTATATTTGGGTTGTTTTTACTAAGTTTGTGTTTATTTTGTAAATTATTATTATTATTATTATTATTATTATTATTGTTTCTTGAAATCTAAAAAAAAGGCCTACATGCTTTGAGTCTTACAAATGCACCTTATTCTTGCCTGACTGAAACGAACAGACGGGCCTTGTAATATCTCTAATTTAGCACCTTACTACACAGCATGATTTCACTTTATGCCAGTTTTGCTATACTTCCATTGCATATGATTTGAAATAATAATAAAAAAAAATAAACCTTATATATTTTGTGAAAATGTTCAAAGGGATGTGCCAAAGTTTGGAGGCGATCTCCCTAGTTTTTATGCTTATTATTCTTTTATTTCTCTTCTCCTTCAGTTATTACGATGGTATGTCATGTAACCTTTCCTATAAATGTGTTTAAGGAAAAAAAAAAGACAAAAACAATTTATTTCAGCAAACAGTATCATTACCTGCCATTTTACAGTAAGCCCTGTATTTCACGTATATTTACCAGTGATGTGTATTTGTTATTATACAGAAAATAGCCGTAAAAGCTTCATTATGTTACATAATATTGTGACTTTTTTCGAAAAACTGTGAAGACTTATCTTGCATATACTTTATACAGAAGTATTAAGCCTTAATACAAAAGACTAAAAAAAGGAGTGGAAGAATAACTGATTGTTGCAAAGTAAGGATGATTTTTTGTAAATGTTACCAGCACTTTTTTTGTAATTTTCACTCTCTGAGGTATTGTACAAGTTCACGCTGTTTGTGAAGTTTGAATATGAAGGAATAAAAACTAGTACTTTCCTGTACTTCACAGAAGAGGATGATGTGTGTTTTCATTTCTTCGGAGGACGGCACACCCTCTGGGCCCTGTTGATGAAAACAGAAAGAACGAAAAAAAATAGCACAGCTTCAAACATGTGCCCAGCACACCCTTCATAAATCCCCCAGACACGTTTATACCTAACAAACTGCGAACCCTCAAACGAGACATCGAGACACTTTTTCTCTTTTTTCCAACAATTCACTCAGTTGTCATGGCCACCGATCGAAGACCATTCACACACTCGTACGCAACTGGACGCGAAAGTGTTGTTTACACTGGGGGGAAACTTCTGATCAGAAATTTTAAAGGCTTTTTTTTTTTTAGACGCTAATTAATTCAAGTTGGGCTCCGCATTACATTACTAATTATGATTCCCCGCTGAATATCCTTTGGTCTACAACTACGGGCTTAACTACTGAGACCAGCTGGACATATTCACAACAAATGTGGACTAATTACATTCATTAGATCCATCACGATTGGATGTGTCAAGCTAAGTCTTTGTAGATGAGTTTATCTCTCTCTGGCCTGATTTTTAAAAGCATCTCTACAGTGTAAGATAAACTTAAAGGAAAAGTTCAGTGAAAAATCTAATTTGCACAATTTGCAACTCAGCCCGGATGTTAGTCAATCAACCCAAACATGTTTGGAGTTTAAAGCTTGCTTCTTTAGTTTAGAGCCGGAGCTATGAGGCTAATGTTGCTAACAAACACTAGAAGTCAATAGTCACCCAAATCTTTTCTGTAAAAGTGCATCCCCCAAAATGTCTCTCAACCTGTTCAAACCACATCCAGCTCTTTTATTTACTCCAGATAAAGTCAATCAGCCAAGACCTGGGTTCAAATTTTGCTTGTTTAGTTTAGAGCTGGAGCTAATACAAAAAACAACAATTTATTAATAACCCGAATAGCCCAAATCACCTCAAACCACATCCAGCTCCTCATTAGGGTGGTGCAGTCTTGTGGATGTGGTTTAGGACTCAGTATGACTTGCTGTGAGCTATAAAAATGACTTACGATTGCTTTGTGAATAGCAGCCCTGACGTCTGCTGTTTGTAGTGTTTAAGTTTCGTTCATTTTTACAGCTCACAGTAAGTCATACTGTGTCCTAAACCACACCCGCAATTCCACTCCGCCTTAATGAGGAGCTGGATGCGGTTTGAGATGATTTGGGCTGTTTGGATGATTACTGAATTCTATTGTTTGTTACATTAGCCTCGTAGCTCCAGCTCTAAACAAGCGAAACATGAACCAAAGTCTTCACCAATCAACTTTATTTGGAGAAAATACACTGTGCAACTTTGATTTTTCATTGAACTATTTCTTATTTCTCGTACTTAATTCCCACTTATGACATTGGTGTGATTTTATGTATGAAAAACAGTCAGAATATGACTTTTTTCATGAACATTTTCCAACTGCTTAACATATGTAAATGACTTCTGCTCTGACTGGCTGATTCGAAAGGCAGTCCAGGCTAAAAAAAAAAAAAAACTCATTTCTGATTATTCACAGTGCAACCATCTTATGCACTGAATAAAGTGCATTGAGTATACTTGATTTAAATATGTACATCATTTCCACATCAATAAAATGTATTACACCAGTACATATTTTGGCAACCAAAAAAACTGATGTAATATATTGCATTCATGTGGAAATGATGTACACATCTGAATCAGGTAAACTGCGGAGCTTTTACAAGTGCGTAATGACCTCCTTCCTGCCTTGCTTTAGGGAACAAGGCTGGGGTCGTTACTGTTAAAGTGAAAGCATTAACCATTATACAATCTACCTAATGCCAGTAAGATTGTATGAATAGGCTTACTGTTATCCTGTAGAGGTGCTGTCAGTAAACTCGGCACTGCCTGTATCTGACAGGCCGACATCATGACAACAAGTCGTCCACATCTGCCACACAGAAATCCACTGTTACTTTGTGCTCACGAAAGAAAACAGGTATTGCATATTCAATTTACACAGCAAAGGCAGCAAAGCAGGCAGAGCATATGTCGAATATAGGAATATATGTAAAGTGCCCACATTGTTAAACGCACCCAATGCAGTGTTATTACATTACGTTTATAACATCGTCTGAAGTACTACTGCAGTAACAATACATTTTATGAACCGAAAATCTCTCTCTCACGCACAGATACCACACTGAAACAACTGTGTTCAAACACTTATTTACACAGTGAAAATTAGTACCCACACTGTTTAGACAACACTTAACATTGCATTTTTAGGCACATTTTAGAGCACACCTTCTATTTATTGTATATGTACAGCTCTTAGTGGAGCTGGGTGTGGTTTAAGTGGGTTGAGAGAAGGTCTGGGGATGTGTTTACAGAAGAAAGTTTAGGTGACTATTGACTTCTAGTGCATTGTGAGCTTCGTCGCTCCCGGGCTGAACTAAAGAAGTGGAATGCCAAGCACTCCAGACATGTCCTGGTTGATCAACCGCATCTGGGGTGAGTGCTTTTCACTGAATCATTCCTTTAAAGTGTTACCCTTGGAGGAGAAAATGTACTCGCACTTCACATCCGGAAAATAAATGCAGGTGTTCGTGTCCATCCTTCCACAGTGAGAAGACGACTCAGCGCTGAGGGTGTGAAAGGATGTGTAGCTGCTCGTGATACTGTTACTGAGAAAAGGAAACAGACAGAAAGGAGGAACTTCTGCATTAGAGCACCTGAACTGGAAGTCTGATTTTTCCTGAGCTCAAGAGGGTCAATCTGTAATTGGGATGAACTTGGAAATGTGTTTACAAGAAGCAAGAACAATATTCCTACAGAAACTGAAAGGAGGTCAGAAAAGAATGGAAGCTCCAATGAAGCCAAAGGATGGACTCACTAATTTCTGAAAAAATGGAATATATTTAGTCATAGAGGCTTCAGTGCAGGAAAACCGGCTTCTCTCTTTCCTGACGCTAATAGCTGAGCTAATAGCACCTCATGGTTGAAATTCTCAGCGTGACAGAAGGTTATAGTGAGGTGTTTTTTTTTTCTCATCACTCATTAAAAGTTTATTCGAACACAATGCACAGCAGAGAACAATGCAAAGCCCACCGAATTACGCTTCTCCCGGTTGCTCCGAGCAGACACACACTCCTCTGATATCTCATTTCCATTGTTAGGCATCTGCGACCTGCTCTCCTGAACAGATGGCAGGAGAAGAGAGGAGGAGGAATGAGGAGAAAACAGGTACGCTAAAACCTGTGCACTCGCTCCTCTCATGCATTTATTATCTTCTGTTATACGGTCCTTCAGCTAGTTAGAAAGCTAAATAAGTTGTGTCGAGTTAAATGAGTCACTTAACCCCCCACTTAATCAATTTCACACAATTTTCCACTTATGCCAGATGTAGCAGAGTTGGGAGTTTTGCTTCTTCAGTTTAGAAGCTACGATGCTACTAACAGTAAAAGTCAAAAGTATCCCAAATCTTTCTCATACATATCTAAAACATCTATCAACCCACTCAAGCCTCACCCAGCTCTTCATTAAAAGTGGATCAGCCTTGTAGACGGTGGTTTAGGACACAGTATGACTTACTGTGAGCTGTAAAACTACACTGAACTTCAGCATGGAGCTGAACGCTGCATCCTTTTTTCACAACAGGGTCTGTTTTCACAAACTGCCTCAGGAGCAGGCGGTAGAGTCGGTTTCTGAGACGTCATAAATCCGGAGGAATCTGATCAGTCTTGCTTTGTGATGTCCCTGGTGTCGTCTGAAACAGTGGTTTCATTTTTACAGCTCACAGTAAGTCATACTGTGGCCTAAACCACGTCCACAAGTCTGATCCAGATGAATGAAGAGCTGAATCTAGAGGTCCTGAGAAGTTATAAATGGCCCCTTATATCCACATGTGAACACACCACAGCACAGCACACAGTGTGAACAATGTGAAATTCTTTCTCTGCATTTAACCCATTCACCA
>JBBPCZ010000089.1:7591759-7606996 GCA_037974445.1 Brycinus macrolepidotus
CTCTTTCAGCAGGGGGACCCCCCCCCCCCCCCCCCAAAAAAAAAACCCCCCACACATACACACACTGCAAACACTGTTCAGGAATAGCTTTAGGAACATCACAAAGAGTTCAAGGTGCCTCCAGATTCCCCAGATCTCCATCTGATCAAGCTTCTGTGGGACGTGCTGGACAGACTATGGAGGCCTCGTCATTGTTTTAGGCCTAAATCTAAAAGTTATCAAAAAGAGGCTTGTTCTTTCACTTTTAACAAATGAAACACATAGTTCACACACATACACACACACATACGCACACATACACACACACACACACACACACACAAATGCACACATCCTCTTTTCTCTCACTCTCTCCTTCCATCCCACACGCACAAACACAGACACGCACACTCTGTCTAGCTTACCCCTCTCTCTCACTCTCTCCTTCCCTCCCACACAGACACTCGCACACACACACACACACACACACACACACACACATACACACACACACACACAAACTGGCGTGACATCCATACCATGTGATCATGCCAGGCGTTATGCCAAAGGCCAGCCATGTCACTTACCAGAAATCTCACACAGAGCAGGGGGGGAGGGGGAGGGGGAGGGGGAGAAGAAAAGAGCCTTTAATTTAACTCTCATCATATCTACACACACACACACACACACATACACACACACATACACACACAAAGGCCATACTAAACTTCCACAGGCAAGGATACAGAGTGCCTGGCACAAAGCAGCTCTAATATACTGGCTTAAAGACTGTAAAATTACAGTGTTGCACAATTTACTTTCCTTTGTTTGCTGTAACAGAGGCATTATGACGCATTTAACAGAAAGAAATACGCTGAAAAAAAAACCTGCCTGTTTATTCATATATTATATATCACATATACTATTCTGTTCTTATATAATAGTACAATGAATTGAAATCCTCATAAACTATTGAAACATGGCCTAAAACAATAATAAAGCCCTAATAATACAAGCTAAAACTCCAAAGAAAGTATTTCCTAATGTCTTTTGGTCATGTAATGATTTCAGCTTTCTAATTACGACCTGTTCAGTCTTTTCCAACACAAATTTCCTTTAAGACAGACAAACTCTTTTAAACTTTTAACTGAAAAGCTAGTGTTCATTTCACATTTTAGACTGAAGGATTACTCATTCATTACCTCCTCTAAAAAACAAAATAAAAGCCTTCAGCGGTGGCGTTTATGTTTTAATATAGTCAGAAAATTGTTTTCTGGCTGAAAACTAAGTGCATATTGTACTGAATACTATTAAAGGGCTGATATCATGGAAAACTCAATGCTTTCCTTTTTTTTTTTTTTTAAATAAAAGAGTCTGCTGTAGTGTGTAAACACTTTTAAAGTTTCTCCCCAGTCCACACAGTCTATAGATGGAAACTAACCAGCAAGAATAGCCCGTATAGCATTCTTTGGGTTTGTGATGTCACAAAATCTAGAGCTCCACAAAATGGGCAACATATCAGTATTGCAATTTTACTGCAACGCCTTTCAAGATATTAAAGGGCCCAAATCATCACTTAAAAGTCTGTAAATATTGTTTCATATGGTATGTTTACTCCCCCCCATCCACACAGTCCATATGAGAAAAATAAACTACGAAAACAGCCCATTTTCAAATCATGGTTTTGTGATGTCACAAAACCAATACATAAAAAAATATATCCTTATTCTGGTTACAGTAGTTAAACCCCGCCCATTCATGATCCGATTCACCAAAATAATTTTGCTTTTTGTTGGATTACATGAAGACCTCAATTCATAAGAACATCCAGTAACTCACCTGGAGCTGTGGTTGGTTAGAGGCTCATTTGCATATTGCAGCCCCTTACAGTCACGTGTGAACAACATGAAATTCTTTCTCTGCATTTAACCCATTCACCAAGCGAAACAGGGGGCTGCCACCAATGAGGGGCGCCCGGGGAGCAGTGTGTGTGGACGGTACCTTGCTCAAGGGAACCTCAGTGATGACACTAGCAGTGTTGGGACCCACAACCTTCTGATTGCGGGGGCAGCTCCCTAACCACTAGGCCAGCGGCTGCCCCAGCATGGTTTCGACCCATCGACCTCTGGGTTATGGGCCCAACACGCTTCCACTGCACCACTCTGCTGACCTAATCTCCCCAGACGGGACTCGAACCCACAACCCCTGGCTTAGGAGGCCGGTGCATTATCCAATACACCACTGGGGCTCATTTGCCATATCAGTATTGCAGAGATATTGCGATAACAATTAGCAGACAATTAGCAATTTATTGTGCGGCCCAACAAAAAAAAACGACATGTTTCACTTCAAACCCCGCCCAATTTCGTGTTTCAAAACAGGGGTCATTTGCATAAAGCAACGGTAACAAAAACAGTTTGGGCAAGATGGAAAAAAAAAAAGCAGGATATGGGCCCTTTAATGCAATCTGAATTTTTGCATAAACATATCTGCTGAAAGCAAACCTTCACTGGTTACACACTTTATGCACTCTACACACTCTATAATCTGCACCCTGCCCCCCCCTCCCCCCCCATCACCCCCATCCCCCTCAGTGGACTCCATGTGTGAGGGATTTCCTATAAATTCAGTACTCAGAACAGAGTGCGGGTGAACTGGTTTTCCATGAAAAAAAAAAAGAAAAGCATATGGGGACAGATAAGTTACTGTTTATCCTCCAACAAAAGGAAAGGCGTGAACACACACACCGCCCACACACACCACCACAATACCTCAATAACTTACACTGTACACAGAGACGAAAAAACACCTTTCAGTGCAGTGAGGCGACGAGCTACAGGGGTGTGAATCTCACAGTCAACTGGTTCAGTTATGGAAGTGATTCAGAAAATGTTCTCTACTTATACATTTGCGTATTTGAACTTGATTTGACGCGATACTTAACTATTTAAAAAATGCATTGAATCACAACTATGTACGCAGTAGTGGAATGCGTACAGTAAAACAAATTTGGGGACTTTTATTTTGTAGAACGCTCCGAGAACTGTATTCTGGCTGAAAAATTAGTACGTTTTACTGAACACCATTAAATCTCATCGTCAAATGGTTCAGTTGTGGAAGTGATTCAGAAAACGGTCTTTAATTAAATGTATGTATCTTTGGATTTCATTTGACAAATCTGAACTGTTTTATTTTAAAAATGCACTGAATTTCCTTTATGACAAGCACACAGTAGTGGAATATATACAAAAAAAACTTTTATTTTCTAAAACAGTCAGAGAATTGTATTCTGGCTGAAACTTACATACATACTTTATGAATAACATTTCACAGTCAACTGGTTTGGTTATGGATGTGATTCAGAAAATGTTCTTTTTTTGAATTTGCGTATTTAAATATGCATTGAACTGCAGCAAAGTGGACAGTAGTGGAATATGTACAATAAAACTAATTTGGAGGACTTTTATTTTGCTAAGCAGTCAGAGAATTGTATTCTGGCTGAAAAATGAGTGCATATTTAATTTAATGCCACTGAATCTCACAGTCAACTGGTTCAGTTATGGAAATGATCCAGAATTCTTAAATCTATGCACATTTGATTTGACACCATTTTGAACTACTTAAAAGTGCATTAAATTACAGCTATGTACACCGCAGAGGAATAGGTACAATAAAACAAATGTGTTTTTATTTTGTAAAATGACCAAAAAATTATAATCTGGCTGACTGTATAAAATGGAACTTTTCCCTTTTTTAAAGTAAAAGAGTCTGAAAACACTGTTCAAACCCAAGTCTATGCAGCTCATAAATGGAAACTAACCTGCAAGAACAGCCCACTTAGCGTTCAATGTATTTATGATGTCACAAAAACTAACAGTGCAGCCAGTCAGCCCAGATGTCATTTACATATATCAGTCTTAAAAGCCCAGTAACAAAAACAGCCAGTTTAATTCAAAGGAATTTAAATGATCTGAACTATTAATATTAATTGAAATTATTTGAACTTTTTGAATGATTTCTTACTGAATTTTTTCAGCCCCACTTTCTGAACGAGTCACAATACAGCGCAGCCAATCAGTCCAGAGGTCATTTACATATATTTAAGGCACAGTAACAGCTGGTTGGACTCCAAGGGATTAAGTGAAGCTGGGAAAAGGCCAGGCAGAAATGAACTATGACTGTTTTCGGTTCCCATATAAAACCATAAAAAGGTCGTAGAAGGAATCTGAGGGGAAAAATGTAGAATGTGGGCCACAAATGGGAAAACTGGATAGAGGCCAAAATGGAAGCAGTTGAATGGGCACCTCCAGGCCGGCGCATCCTCGCGCTCCTGCAACCCTTTAGCAGAGTTTAATATCATGTACAGTATAGCGGGTCCTGTTTGCGTATTACATGCCAGTGTCTCATGACATATTACACATAGTGAGAGGTGCGTAGTTACTATTAATACACGCCAAGTGAGAGTTCAGGCACTCTGAACAACACAGGCTGAATATTAGATGGCAGGAGCCGTGTCCTCCTGAACTTCTGGCCCACCAGAAGAGCTTCATGCTACGCTTCCTATTTAGGCAAAAAAAAACTACCACCACAACAGCACAAATGACTCTCCCAACCTCGAATGCAGTCGATTGTCCGAGACATGTTTGGTGTTTGAAGTTTATTTCTTTAGTTTTAGTGCTGAAGCTATGAGACTACTGGAACCATATTGCCAGCAGGTTAACATATGTGCTAATTGCAGGCCTAAATTTCACCTCAAATCTACAATAGACTCGCTTATGTAGTTTCTGACATTGTACGATTCACTATTCTCCATAAACATGAAATAAGGGAAATAGTATAGCTAATAGCTAGTCGCAGTCATTCTGAGGACAGAATGTACTTGAAAATGTAATAATTATAGGTTTCATACAGAGTCAGAAACCACATAAACAAGTCTATTTGGTTGGAGGTGAGTGTGGGATGTTTTAGGCAGTTGGTTTTAGTACTGAAGCTACGATGCTAACGAAGTAATAAAGGTAATACTGTCAAAAAGCATGGTGCTAATCGCATTAATCAAAACACTCGTCTCAAAGCGTCTGCAGGTGTTCAGTAATAGATTCTAATCTCTAATCGACTTGCTTATGTGGTTTCTGACACTGTATGACTCACTGTTATCCATAAACATGGACTAACTCAAATAGTATAGCTAATAGCTAGTGTCATCCTGACGATGGAATTTAATTCGAACTATGTTTATAAGTTTTATACAGAGACAGAAACAACACAAGCAAGTCTATTTGGGGTGGTTTTGGCATGCAATTAGTTGGCTTTAGCACTGAAGCGACGATGCTAACAAAGTAATAAAGGGAATACTGACAAATTAGCATGCAAACTGTAGTCATCACACACTGGTCTCAACGCATCTGGAGGTGTTCAGTAACAGACTGACGCCGTATGACTCACTGTAAACATGGACTAGAGCAAATATCATAGCTAAAAATAGTAGAATTCTGACTTTGTATTATTGTTTATGTTTATATCATACAGAGTCAGAATCCGCACGAGCAAGTCTATGTGACATCTAGATGCAGTTTGAGGTGGAAAAGAGGTGATCTAGGTATTCAATTAGGGTTTAACACTGAAGCTGCAACACTAATGAAATAACAAAAGGTAATACTGAGAAATTAACACAGTGCTAACTGTAGTCATCACAAACTCGCCTAAAGTGTGTGGAAGTGTTCTAATATTAATCTCTAATAAACTTGCTTAAACCGCACTGACACTGTACAACACACTGTTATCTATATGACCTAATGTACATTAGCATAGCTTAAAAAGCAGCAGCCATCCTAAAGACCATATTCTAACCATATTCTACTTGGTATTTCTGTTTAAATTTATAACAGTGTATCAGAGTCAGAAACCACATAAGTGAGTCTATTTGACTCTTTGACACATCCTGGGGAGAAAATGGGTTGCTCTACGTATATAATTAGTTGGTTTTAGCACTGAAGCTGCGACGCTAATGAAGTAACAAAAGGTAACACTGACAAATTAACACTGTTAACTGCAGTGACCAAACATTCATATCAGAATGCGTGGAGACGTTCAGTCACCTCTAACAGACTTGCTTGTGTGGTTTCTGACACTGTACATCACATTGTTATCTATATGACCTAACGTACATTAGCATAGCTTAAGATAGTAGCAGTCATCCTGAAGACCGTATTTCCGTTTATATTTATTACAATGTATTATACAGAGTCAGAAACCACATAAGTGGGTCTATTTGACATCTCAACATAGTTAGAGGCAAAAATGGGACATTCGACGTATGTAATTAGTTGGTTTAAGCACTGAAACTGCAACACTAACAAAATAAGGTGTTCAGTAATCTCTAACAGACTTGCTTATGCGGTTTCTGACACTGTACGACTCACTGTTAGCTATGAAAATGAACTAAAGTATATCTAAAACCATTAGCATCTTGAAGAGAGTGTCAGAAACCACATAAGGAAGTCTATTAGAGACTAGTGCTGGATTCTAATTGCTAGTTAAGAGCTTCCATTACTTGTTTAGTCTCTTTAGCCTCATAGCTAAACTAAAGAATTGAACTTCTGCCTGGTCGACTGCATTTGGTTTGAGGAAAAGTAGGAAAATACAGATTTTTATCCAAACTATAGCTTCGAATGAGGCCTTGGTTTGACTCGATGACCCAAACCGCTCCAAACAAATGCTGAAAGTGTGTGTGGCTGCCTCGCATCGCGGACCGTGGTCCTGCTGCCTCGTCGTGTCAGCAAAGAGAGCAAGCAGAGAACGCTCGACTCCGCGCGGGCCAAGGCAGGAGCCCGGGCCAAGAAGCAGCGTGAGTCTGGCCAGCGTCGCATAAACAACAGAGGAAAAAAAGGACAAACACGGCTCACATGAGACGACTGTGAGGTATAGATGTTTGGTGTGCGAACGCTCCCTCGCCGCGCTTGTTACAATGTGTCATAAACATGTCATAGACCTGTCATAACAGCCTCGCTCAGACTATTCCATATACACTCCCTAAAGTAAGCCATCCGACCCGACGACCGCGCAGACGAGTGACGTCGGGTCAAACACAGCTCATCGGCCTCGATCAGAACAAGTCTCTCACTTCAAATGATTCTTATCGGTCAGATATAGAAAATGAGGCCTGAATTTGAATGAAACTGAACATCTTTCCTGATTTGAAATGGATTACTAGTGAAGTGTTCCAGTTTTAGTGACCGCGCTTTCACCACCACAACACAGAGCTCAAAGATGAATCTGTAAATGATGTTTTTTTCAACTTTTCTTTTCATGATTTGTATTTTAGATATTTTAAAACATTTAAGTTTACTATTAAAACATGCATACGTTAACAAAGATAGTATTTTTCAATGTTATCTCTTTACCGAATTCCATTAACAGCCACTTGAAAGCAACAGGTTTTTCTTTCCACTTTTTGTTTCGCTCCTTTTTGGTTCACTTCCTTCGAGTTTACAAAGGAAACGTCAGAGGAACAAGACTCATATTTTCTGATTTAAAGAAAAAAAGAAGTGCAGTTTCGACAAAAATTGGTTAAAAATGTGACAAATGTTGAAAATGACTAGAAAAAATAATTCATAATTGCTGAATTTTCTGTGTGTCCCGTAGAACTGCAAATGATCTACTAAATTATAGGAATATTGTTTGTCAATTATTATAACAATAAAATATTTATAGACTTATGGATTGTGGTCTTTTTTATGAAAATGACCCATTCAGGCTGTGAGCTTCATAAAGCATATGAATAGCATATCAATTTACATATACAATGTACATTTCCACAAAACACAACAATAATAATAATAATAATAATAATAATAATAATAATATACATTAGAATTAGTTATAATTAGTAATAAGTGTGTGTTGAATCTGTCATTATAAGTGTGCAGATCAGCAAAACTGTAATCGTAGTATTTCATCATAATATCCTATATTATGCTATACTATATACTATACTATATACTATGCTATACTATATTGTACTATACACTATACAATACCATACTGTATACTATACTCACTATACTACTCTATACTATATAATACTATATACTATATAATACTATATACTATAAAATACTATACTGTATACTATAACTATTACACTACACTATACTGTACTGCACTTTATTACACTATACTATACGATATACTATACTATATTATGCTATACTGTGATATACTATACTATGCCATATACTATACTATGCTATATGAGGATTAATGCTTAATGCCTTTTTGAAAAAAGTCTAGTATGTACAAACTAGTGAAGAGTAAAAACAATACAAACCTTTCAAAACAGCCAGAGAATTGATATACTGTACCTCAAACCAGTATTTACGGTGCAGTGTTATTTGTATTTATTCTTTTTAGTTTTATTTAGGATATTTAGTAATAGTAACGTGAAAAAAAAAACCCCACTCACTTCTCATCGGTTTTCGCAGACATTTGCACTGTAGTGTACACGGTAGGTGTTTCCGAAAAAGTGGCCATGAGGGCATGTATAAAGGAGGCGTACCTAATAAACTGGCAAAACATCTAGAGCCATTACAGAGCCTGAAGCCTAATGGCTGTGGGTTAAGAAGAGCATCCTGTGGTATGTGGGTGTGTTGAGGAGGGGAGGGGGAGGGCCTGATGGCGGGTTTCTGTGAAGGTCTGTGAGGGTTCAGAGTGGGACACGACATATAAAGTAAACTTAAAGGCCCACTTCATCTGCCCCCCGTGCAGAATGTTTGGTGGTGTGCGGCCTGCGGAGGGCAACCCGGGACATGCTGCAAAAATACAGCTGTTGCACGTCATCCCGGGGTGTTGGCGGCCAGCCAAGCCGAGGATGGTGTTGTTAAAGGCCTGCATTGAGAAAGAAAAACATGGCCTTGTATGTTGCGCGAGAACACACAAAGGCTGAGCCGAGCGCAGGGCAGATGACCAAATTCCCTCCGACTCCTGAGAAAAATACAACCATCCATCCGTGCGCCTCATTTCCATAAAGAACTTGACGCCCAGCGGGACTCCTGTGAGCTGAACCATCTCGTCTGGACATCTACACAAACTCCTCCGATTGCTTTTTACTGATTGCACTGTTGCTGACAGCCAAAACATGAAAAAATACATGTATAGTCCCACACATAGAACTGCTGTCATAACTAAAAATCGCATCTCAGAAATCGTAACTTTAAGGTCTTTATTCTGGACTATTTCGGCTACTGCATTCACATTCAAAATGCTTACGCAAAGTAAAGCAGAGCAAAAAAATACCATGAACCTCGGACTTATGATTCTGTTCTCTATTTTCAGACTATAAGCTCCTATCAATTATTCAGTAAGTACTATGAATTATTCAGTATCCACTACGAATTATTCAGTATCTGCTATGAACTATTCAGTATCTACTATGAACTATTCAGTATCTACCATTAATTATTCAATATCAACTATTAAGGATTTAGTATCTACTATGGATTATTCAGTAACAACTATTAATTATTCAGCACCTGCTAATGAGCGTTCAGTGTCTTCTATGAATTCTTCAGTGTCTATTATGAATATTCAGTATTTAATATTACTATTCATTATCCAGTGTGAAGTGTTCAGTATATATTATGAATTATTTAGTCTCTACTATGAATTATCCATGATCTAGAATGTTATTCACTATCTAGTATTAATTATTCAACATGCACTATGAATTGTTTGCTATCTACTACGAATAATTCAATTTCTACAACGAATTGTTCAGTACCTACTACTTAAGTCCTAATTAAAATCTTCTAAGTACGAACGGTCATGTCACTGTTACAAATCTATTTTGAAACTAATATAAAGTTCTGATTATAATGAGGCCGAGGAACCGGGACTCATATCCAGAGCCCTGCATGTATGAGTTTATATAAACACTAACTTTGGATGTGTCTGGCGTGTGCAACGTTCTGTTCATGTTTTCTAGTGTAACAGCTGTATCTAATACTGGTGTGTACTCAATATACCCTGTGGGCTCAAACGCCTGGATACACACAAACCCACTAAAACTTTACCACACACACACACACACACGCTCAGCCGGAACGAAGCATGATAAGGTTTTAGGGCAGAAACCACTGCAAACGCATACTGCATTTTAATGTACACTTAAAGGCTCGGTGCCTGACATGCACTTCTTTACTTCCAGCACCACAGCTGTGAGACTAATGTTGCTAAAAGCAACAGAAACTAATAGATGGCACCAATTAGCATCATGCTAACTGCATGCTACTTACTTATGTGTTGTCTAACACCGCATGGCACCCTCATAGTTATAAATATGGACAAAGGTACATTAAGAAAAAGCTAGAAACTTTAGCAGGCCTGAATTTTTTCATGCATTTATTTTCTGTAACCGTGGCCAATTTAGAACGCACGTCTTTGGACTGTGGGAGAAACCAGCGACCCCGGAGGAAACCTACGCCACCACGAGGAGAACATGCAAACTCCACACACACACACACACGGCCAGGACCCGGATTTGAACCCCCAACCCTGGAGGTGTGAGGCAACAGTGCTACCCACTGCACCATCGTGGGGCTGGCCTGAATTTTGTCTGCACTTTGGTTCATGTTTGTAGAGAAAAGTGAGTCGTACACTGTCAGAAACCACACGAGCACGTCTATTAGCGATTGCTGACGTGTGTGATGACATGATAATTTCTCAGTATTACCTTTCACTACTTCATTAGCATCCGGCTTCACTGCTAAAACCAACCAACTGCCTAAAACATACCCCGCTCACCTCGAACGACTTTCAGTTGTGAAATAGACTTGCTTATGTGGTTTATGAAACATATAAAAATAACGTGTAAATACCATTCAGTCTCTAAAAAGGCCACTACAACTTTAAGCAATGCTAATGAACTTTAGTCGAAGCTTTAACAGTGAGTCATACTGTGCCAGAAACCCCATAAGCAAGTCTGAACACCTCCACATGCTTTGAGATGAGATGCGTGCAATGATTAGCTCTTATGCTATTAGGTCCCATTACTTGTTAGCCTCTTAGCCCCAGTGCTAAAGTGAAGTGGACCCTTACAGTCACATGTGAACACAACACAGTACAGCACACAGTGTGAACAGTGTGAAATTCTTCCTCTGTATTTAACCCATTCACCAAGTGAAGCAGCGGGCAGCCAGGAACACAGCACCCGGGGAGCAGTGTGTGGGGGTGGTACCTTGCTCAAGGGTACCTCAGTGGTGCCACAAGCAGTCCTGGGATTCAAACTCACAACCTTCTGATCACAGGGGCAACTCCCTAACCACCAGGCCACCAGCTGCCCCAACTGAAAACCGAAGAGGCACAGACATCACTGTTAGCCCTAATGCTAATGCAAACGAAAGAATTCTTAACTTCCATTCGTTGTAAGCTACATTAGTGTCAAAGCTACAGAACACAACAAAATTTACTTCAGCCACCAAATATGTTTGAGAGAGAGAGAGAGAGAGAAAGTGAGAGAGTGAGAGGGAAAGAGGGAAAGAGGGAAAGAGCGAGGGAAAGATACTGAGAGAGAGAACAAGAGAGGGAGAAAGATATTACGAAACAGAGAAAGAGAGAGACAGAAAGAGAGAGAGAGAGATAAAGAGAGAGAATACGAGAGAAAGAGAGAGTGAGAGAGAAAGAGAAAGAGAGAGAGAAAGAAATCAAGAGAGAATAAAGATATAAAGAGAGAACAAGAGAGGGAGAAAGATGTCAAGAGAATAAGAGAGAGAAAGAGAGAGAATAAGAGAGAGAGAAAGAGAGAGAGAGAAAGATATTGAGAGAGTATGAGAGAAAGAGAGAGGGAAGAATATTAAAAGAGAAAGAGAGAGAGAGAGAGACAGAAAGAGAGAGTAGGAGGGAGAAGGAAAGAGGGAGAGATTGGGAGAGAGAGACAGAAAGAGAGAGAAGGAGGGAGAGAGAGAGAGAGAGAGAGAAAGAGAGGGAGAGAGTGCAGGAAATGCCGTGAAGAGCACACGCAAGTCGCATAGGAAAGGGAGCATTGTGCACAGTCACATGTCTTGGAAACCAGACAGCACACACACGCGCGCTCATAGACACACACACACACACACACACACACACATAAGCATGGGTCATCAAGTTCCATGTAGCTATACACTCTCTCCTCTGACCAAACTTCCTTTCTCCAGAATTATTCATCATCTAAACCAACTTAAACTCTCCAGTCCATGAGGCCCATTATGCCCTAAAGCAACATTTACTACATATATATATATATATAAGCGCTGCACAATATATCGTCTGCTAATTGTTATCATTACAATATGCAAATGAGCCTCTAACCAATCACTGTGTTTCTGACAGGCTGACCGATCACAGCTCCAGGTGAGTTACTGGATGTTCTGACGAATCGAGGTCTTCACGTAATCCAACAAAAGTCTCATTTTTAACCGTTAAAGCTGCTGGCGAATGAATGGGCGGAGCTAAACTGATGTGGCCAGAATAAGGAGATATATTTAAATGCGTTGGTTTCGTGACATCACAAAAACTCTGAATTGAAAACGGGCTGTTTTTGTAGCTTATTTTCCATATATATGCACTGTACGGACGGGGGGCAGTAAACGTACCATTTGAAACAATATTTACAGACTTCAAACCCAGAAAAGTGACGATATGGGCCCTTTAATATCACGACAGGCACCACAACCACAATATGCAGCAGTAAAATCGCAGTGCTGAAATTTTATCCGTGTCGTGCAGCTCTGCCCAACGAGTGGGGAAAGTTTGGTTACTTTTTGAGACAAAATAAATCAATGAAATAAATAAATAAATAAATAAATAAATAAAACAAAACAAAAAATGCTGGGCTCTAGTCCCGGGACACTTGCTAACTTTTCTCAGAGCAACTTTTTTTTTCTTTCTTTCTGAGTGACCTGCATAGCAGTGGATGTTGTGCTGGACTGTACTGGACCGTGTAGGTGCACCTAAATAGCTTCAAATGTCCATGATGGCCCAGATTCCATTGCAGTGTGTGTGTGTGTGTGTGTGTGTGTGTGTGTGCATATTCATATGTACTGCAGTTTTGGTGACGCAACGAGCAAAATCCATATCATGCAACGTTGGCAAGTCCTTCACACACACACACAACAGAGTCCCATGCCCCCACACACACAGACACACAACCACACACAACAGAGTGCCATGCCCGCCCACACACACACACGCACGCACACACACTGCACTGCCCAGCATGAGACATTTTAACATTTCAGCCCACATTCCATCACAGTCGAGCCTTTTTTTTTTTTTTTGAAGTTGCCATGAGCCTGTCGAGTCGATGCCAACCCCGGTGGGCACGCAGGGTACACGACCAGAGCCATAACCAATCAAACCCAATAAATCATAAAGAATAAAGCAAAAGTGCACGCGACTGTTCGGCACGTTCGACACGCGGCGGAGGGTCTGGGACCGAAGCGAGCGGACCGACCCGAGAGAAGGAGGAAATAAAACATGGCAACCATATGTGACGATACCAGCCAGAGGTACGGAGAGATAGAAGCGAACAGGAGGGGGAATTAGAGGGAAAAAGATCTTAGACATGTTTACCCGGTCTCTGGTTCCTCCATAAAAAAAAAAAAAAAAAAAGGACGCGGCCGGCTGGGCACCGAGCTGTTCTCTCTCGGATGCAAAGTTTTTTTTTTTCTCTCCCAGGGGTTCGATAGAGCAGGCCCTCAGCTCCACTTCAGCTGATCTGCCCCCATCTCTCTCTCTCTCTCTCACTGTCTCTCCCTCTCTCTCTCTCTCTCCCTCTCTCTCTGACTCTCTCTCTCTCTCTCTCTCTCTCTCTAGCTCTCTCTCTCTCAGTCAGTCAGGTCTCTTTCTCTCTCACACACACATACTCTGTATTCTCTCTCTCTCTCTCTCTCTCTCTCTCTCTCTCAGTCAGGCCAGGAAGTGATTGCGGCTCACATGGACCAGCCTGACATCATTCTCCCCAGTCGTTTAGGGAGTGTGTTGTTTTTTTTAAAGACACAGGCAGTGTGTGGTGCCCAGAGAACTCGTTGAAACACCACGCCGGACAACTTTCGCCCTCCGCCACAGCTCCCGCCCACAGCCCAGGCCCGGGCCCAGCTGGAGGGGGGCCAACTGTTTCCCCACCAACCACACACCCACCTCTCCCCCGTCCTACCACTTTATACTCACTGATCCGGACTAAATGTCAGCATTGCTATTTCACAGCTACACACAGCGACGGAGATGCCTTTCAAGATATTAAAGGGCCCATATCATCACTTCTCTGATCTTAAAGTCTGTAAAGATTGTTTCAACTATTGTTACATTTACTCCCGCCCCCTCATACAGTCCACATACGGAAAATAAGCTGCAATAACGGGCACGTTTTCCAATCTGTTTTTGTGATGTCACAAAAACCAGCTACGGTACTTTAGCCCCGCCCACTTATGCACCAAAAGTTAGACGTGTCACGAAGACCTCGATTCATCAGAACACCCAGCAACTCACCTGGAGCTGTGATTGGTCAGCCTGTCGGAAACACTGTGATTGGTTAGAAGCTCGTTTACATACTGCAGCCATTTGCGACATCAGTATTGCCGAGACTGATAGTGCAATAACGATAATCAAACGATATATCGTGCCGCTGTACCTGAAGCTATTACGGCTTGATGCAGTAACAGCCTCTGCTGGAACATCGCTGTGAGGATTTGATTGCAGCATCAAGAGCTTGGCTTGGTGAGGTCAGGTGCTGATGCTGGATCAGTTCTCCATCCCAGCTCATGGGCCTCTGATGCTATTCTGTTGGACAGTGCTTTCCGCACAGAGACCCTCAAGCGTTTTAAAGGGGAACTCCACCATATTTTAAAATCCCCCCATAATTCGGTTCAGAGTGAGTTTGGCGTGAAACGGTTCATTGTAGAGACTCTTGATTTCTTTACAGTGGAGGTGAATGGAACCAGACGTCTCTAGCCGTTTTATTCACTATCGACCCCCAGTGAAGCTCCACGTGTCTCTGAGTGTTTATCTGGACGTTGATGATGGTAAAATAGTCTAGAATACCGTACTATATTGGTTGTCTTCGGGACTACTGTGCCTCATGACGCCCTGCATGTCTCCTTCCACCACGCATGGGTTTAGTTTTAGGACCAAAAGCTTCTCAAAACTCTGGTAGAACGTTTACGTTTACGTTTACGTTTACGGCATTTAGCAGACGCTCTTATCCAGAGCGACGTACATCAGTGCTTTAGT
>JBBPCZ010000089.1:7674903-7690004 GCA_037974445.1 Brycinus macrolepidotus
ATATATATATATGTATATATATGTGTGTGTGTGTGTGTGTGTGTGTGTGTGTGTGTGTGTGTGTGTGTGTGTGTGTGATACCGTGCAAAAGTCTTTAACCACCCTGCAATACCATCTGGAAAGCATTTGACTAGCAACACCTTCATTTTTCAGGACAACAATCCCAAACTCACTGTCAATGAAGTCAAGCACCGCGACAGAAAAAAACACGATAGACCACTATCAGTCATGGATCGGCCTCTGATCTGAAGCAGCGTGGGATCATCTCGACCGATGAGAAAGTACAGCTTTGGAATGTCCTTCAAGAAGCCTGGAGCACAATTCCTGAAGACACTTAAAGAAATGACAGGAAAGAGAGTCATAATGGTGAATAAACCAAATATCGACTTTAAAGCTGGTTAGAATTATTCAAACTTTCTTTTTGTGACTTACATGTATGTTTGCCCATGTAAATCACTGTATCAACCAATTTTCTCATTTTAGTAGCAACATATAAAGACACGAGGAGTGGCTCAAGATTTTTGCACAGCGCTGTAAATATATATATATATGTATATATTGACGCCCACAAATTAGCATTAGGATTACCATTCAACAATATCTGAATTGACAGAGTGTAGAGAAGTTTGGAGAAGCGCTACACAGCGGTATACCCCTTACCACCCTCCCTCCTCCCACATCCCCCCCCCCCAATACACAGAGACACACCAGCTCGTCATTGTATGACTGTCACAATCAATCATGGTGCTGAATGGGCTGCGTTGTGTCGAGAAGGAGGGCACCAATCATATGCCTCATTAAGCAGGCTTGGTTACTCCATGCAAGAGCTCCCAGGACACTCTTACCCTGTTGCTGTGGGCAACAGCACTGGGGGATGTTTTACAAAAGCAGTAAACTGGATAACTTGTGCCAAAAGTGATCCAGTCCAGTAAGAACGCTCATTAGCTGTTCTGCTTTGACCCTTGGCTAAAGTTAGCCGGCTAATAGAGAAATCTGGCTAACCCCGATCGGTCATCGTTTGATACATATTTTGGATAGAAGAGGGAAGTTACATTTGATTATAGTAGAGTATAATAACATAAGATGTGTCTTGTCTTCAAAGGTCAGTCTTTGGCAATAAGCATGCTACAGACGCTAACTTCTAAATGAACAGCGGTAGCAGAAAACAAACAAAAAGCAATAACAACCACCTATGAAAGATTGAAACATGACCCAAGCACACCCCCCCCCCCCCCACCCCCCCAAAAAAGGACAAAAAACATTGTTGTGGTCAAGAGCAACCGATCATTAGCTTGTGCTTTCTGGCCTGCCAAGTGTTAGCGTTAGCCTAGCCGCGCGCAGCCATGACTCTCATTGTTCTTGTGGAGCGGCTCCATCTGCCAGGCTTTACTGGCCAGCGATGGCTTCCTCAGCAGCTGGCGAAACTGTCCAACCGCTCTGCTCGGCATCTTCAGCCACCCAACCGCCGCCCAGAGTCCACCGGCCATTCAGGGGGTCAGCAGGCTGCGGCTGCCCAGGACGGGTGACACCATTAAGCCTTTTGTTTGGCTGTGTGGTGGGAGTCCAGCGAGCCGGTGGCCTACTGTAACCGCCTGAATACACGGTCAGACATGGAGAGCAGGGCCAAATAAAGGAAAGGCTAATTTCATCATGATACGGATAATAATAGCAGTAAGGTGGTCCACTTAGGTCACAGCGGGCAATCCTGAAAAAGTCATCACACTGAAAGGCCGCCATGTGCAATTACATTTCATAATAGTTACCGAATGATAGTTTAAAGAGGAATAATAAGGGGTTTTTAACATGACATGACAAAAGTGTTTCTCAGGATGGTGGTGGATAGAGATAATAAATTGAATTCATGGTTGCCTGGCCAAACTGCTTCACACATTTGTTTAACTCTTGCTCAGTTGTGATTTCAGTACTCATTTGCATGCATTTCACGCCCATGACATGTCTATGTAAGTTGTAAGTAGGTTTGCTGGTGGTTTGTAACCTCTCGAGGTGTAAAAATGCATCATGATGCATCAGTCTGAAGGTGCTACATACATTCGTGGTAAATAAGAAAGGTTTATTTTTATTGCCCATTTTCACCACTGTGTCAATTATTACTAAATTCACATTTGTTTATGCAGTGTATTTTAAGTCCAAAATCAAATCATCATGAAATTTGATGCACTGAATCGTTTCCTAAATATCAATTACATCCTGAAATGTAAAATGTCGTGAAAAATCACACTTAACTGCTGCGTACAGACCTGTAATTTAATTCTCATCAAACTGAATCGTTGTGGAGTTGGAGATTTCGTGCCATAATGACTCAAATCCTAAGGATTCCTGATCAGATTGACTCACTGGCGGATAACCTCCACATCTCTTCGACAAAGACTCACTGATGTTTCTCTTAAACATGGTTTGTCTGCAACATTTGGGTCAACAGCAGGTCCCCATGGAACGGAGCGCTGTGCCCTGTGCCTGGAGTGTGTGTGTGTGTGTGTGTGTGCGTGCTTCGGTTCAAAGGGCGACGCCACAGCCAGCCAGCATCAACCTCTGAATATTGACATGCTAATGATGTGCAACTACAGCAACAAAAGGCCGAACGCTTCAACTGGACATGCCCACAATGGCCCTTAGCTCGGGCCTTGACACTTTTACAACCCAACATGTGTCGCTTGTTTCAGCTCAGAACAAAGACCAAACAACTGTTACTCCCTCGCGGAATCTCTTGTTTGTTCCTCGTTTTAGTGGACCCCTGTATTTCACACAGCCTCGAGTGACCCCGAGGGGTTCGCTGCTTCAGCTCTTTAGCTGGTGCCTCGTTTTGTCTTGCCTCCTGAGTGTCGCGCTGGACCATAAACACAAGTGCGAGAGCAGACGCAGTTAGAGGGGTCGAAGGTCAAACCACTTAAGAGAAGTTAACCCTCGAAAATCCCCGGACAAGCCCGATTCTGGAGATGCTGACCTGCGGAGGACCTGTCTGGCTACTAGGTGGTCCGTCCTGTCTGCTGTGGGCAAAGAGGAAACGCCTGCGACCCGAACATGCTGGACCCGGTCCGTGAATTCATTCCTTCAAACTGAATTAAAACAAACTGAATATTTGATATGTAGAGAATCAAACTGTTCGCAAACCATGGAACAAACAAAACTTGTAACCATCAAAACAAAAACGCGTTACGCATTTATTATGATATGCTGTTTGTTTATTTATTTGTTTGTTTGTTTGTTTATTTACTTCCTTACTTTGCAAAAAGGATATGTTAAGGGAATGATACACTGAAATGGAGCATAAGGACGTACCGAAAGAAATTTTGTAGTTCGAAGTAAAATAGTACATATGGAAATGAATGTAAAAGGAAAAGGAGTATAAAATTGGCTGGTGGAAATAAATGAAAGAAAAAAAAAGAAAAAAAAAATATATAAGGCCAAACCTCAGGTCATAGATGTTACCAAATAATTCATAGTAGATACTGAATCATTTATAGTAGTTACTGAATAATTCAGAGCAGTTTCTTAATCATTCATTGCTCTTAATAACTAATTTAGAGTAATTACTCAGTGTTTCATTCAAGTTACCTCATCATTCGTACGAAGGCTGAATAATTCATACCAAATACTTAAGACGTTATAATAGTTAATAACTAATTCATAGTAGGTTTTGGAATAATGTATAGTAGGTACTGAATACTTAATTAAGAGATGCTGAACAGTTCTAGTTACTCAATAATTTATTTTAGTTACTGAATAATGAATAGTAGATTCTGAATAATTTATAGTAGATTCTGAATACTTCATAGTGTTTAGTTCATAACTCAAAGACATTCATGGTATGAATAAATATTCATACCACAAATAATCCATAGTAGCTATTGAATAATTAATAGTAGCTATTGAATAATTAATAGTAGCTACTGAATAATTCATAGTGTTTAGTGAATAATTGACAGTAGATTCTGGATTTCTTACTGTTTAATATTTCATAGTAGATACTAAATAATTAATAGCAGCAACTGAAAAATTTATTTTAGATACTGAATAGCTTATAGTTAAAGGGACTCACAGTGAAAACCTGTGAATGATTCATCATAAAGTGGTGAAAAAAACCCCAAACAGAGTCCGGTAAAAATGGTGGTCTGAGTTTTACGCTGCTTTCTTTTTATTTTCTATCAAAACATCGGTCAATTACGTCAATTCAGGTGACTCAGCAGAACGAGACGACTGGATAAGGCGCTGATATCAACATATTTAAATGGGAATTTCAGTGCTGATTTAATATTGCCTATTTCGCGTTTCTGGGACAGTTTACACATTTTTAATTCTTGATCTTACATTATTGCAGAGGCCCTAATGAGTGAGAAATCATTTCCACATTTCACGAGAGCCCTAAACCTGCTCTCCTCGCCCCTATCTGAGCCCAGCCAACTCCTTTAATGATGGATGTAATGACTCGGCTGCGAAATTAATGTATTTATTATTTGTAATTTATCCACGTATTAATCACGGCCGGTGTCAGAGCGGCCCGGACAAATGAGCTGTCACCAAGAGCAAAGAGGTCAGGTGTTTAAAAGCTTGCATTTATCATGGTGTCATTATTACATGTCATTATTGCTGAGCTGGTCTTGATTAGAAAACAATTCATTGAGCTCTCTGCAAATCATACAGGTGTAAAAGCGCAACTCGGCCGTTGCGGAGATGACATTCGTCATTTTTTCCCGCGCACACGCCATTGCCTCAAATTGTTTTCATCAGGGAGCTCCAACCATTATCCTCTCAGTGCCTTTGGAGGACCTTCATGCTAAACAGAAAACAAACTGAAGAAGTTAAAGGCCGTAGACAGAGGGACTGAACATTCTGATTTAAAAAAATACTTGAAATGTGGTCGATCGGCCAAGACATGCTTGTGGTACGATGTTTACTTGGAGGCCAAAGTGGCTAACAAGTAATGGAATTAGCATCATGCTGGCATGTGGAAATTATCACACAGCCTCACCTCAACTCTAATAGACTTGCTTATGTGGTTTCTGACACTGTATGACTCACTGTCATCTATAAATATGGACCAAAGTGTGTTAGCAAACCTAAAAAATAGTAATCACCTGGAATCCTCAACTGTGTCCATGCATTAGTTAATTTTTATAGATAACCGTGTATCCTACAGTGTCAGAAGTCTATTAGAGATTATTGAACTTAAATAAGTCAATTAGAGATTATTGAACAATCGACAATTTAGGTGCGCAATTAGGTTGAGGTTTACATTACTTGTTAGCCTTGTAGCTCAAGTGCAAAACCAAATAAGCAAATTAATTGCAATTCAGTAGGTAAATAAATAGTTTCATGTATAATTACATAATTACACATGAATAGTATGGCAAACCCATGCAATATTTCTCAACTTGGAGGGATTCGTAAATTAAGTTAAATATAAGATTGAATAATTTTCAGAAAGTCATGGAATACAGGTTTTAAGATTAAGAACTGAATACCAGGTCCAGGGTTCAAGAGGTTAGCACATCATATTTAAGAGCATGCATTACGTGGGGGCGGGGTGGGCCTAGGTCAAGTGGGGGTATATGTGTTGTTTTTTTCTTTCTTTCTCTCTTTTTCTTTCCAGGGGAAGCCGCAGGATTTAGAACTGGTGGATAAGGGACGACTCGCGGCCCATAATCCCGCAGTCTCAGACTCATGACCCACTTTCTTGGAGGAGCTTGGATGATCAGCCTCTTGCAGAGCCACAGCGGTGCTGACGGACCCTCCAGAAGGCGGCTGGCGAGCGGAAGGGGGGGGTGGTAAAGGGTGGAGGGGCCGGAGACAAAAGATTCAGACAGACTTCTATTAACCAGGGGCCTCTTCCAGCCAAGACAGAGGAGAAAAAAAACATGACTGGCACATGTCAACTCTGGTCATCCCTGCACTTTTACTGTAGTCATAAAATTCTCATTTTTAAAACTTTATTTCACTCTTTTCTACTTACTTAATTCTAAATATGGTCATTCAGGGCATGTTTGCTCTGCAATGTACTTTGCATTCAATTTTTAGATAGACAGTATATAAATAAATAATGATCATTCAGTATTAGAAACCCCAATATTAAGTCTATTAAAGATTACTTAACAATTCAAAATGGATTGAGTGTGTGAAGAGTTAGGCATGCAGTTAACATTATGGTAATTGGTCATCATAGGCTTCTATTACATGTTAGTGACATTAGTGACATTAACTTCATAGTCTCCGAGCAAAAAAACTAAAGAGGCAAACTTCAGGCACCGAACATCACTGAAAACAATATAGGACTTTTTTTCCATCATTTCCATGATGTTTTTGGTGCCTGGCTTTACAGTGTGACTGCTTATCGTCCTCAAAGAAACAAAAAAGCTTAAAACTAATGTTACGGATGCTCTCGTTCATGGCCCAGTGAGAAGAGAGAGGGATGGTAGCCATTTCTTTATTAAAACAGGGCATTAAGCACAGATCATCCACTCATACAAAGAGATAAAAGGCCACGCTGTCCATTATCTTAGCCTTCCTTATGAGCATTAGCTCATATTACAATGATTTGTCGTGTTTTTTTTCCCTCTCTCTTTCTCTGCTCTCTGCATCCTTTTGTTTTGGAGGACACCTCCCTGAGCCCAGCGCGTGGTCTTGCTTGGCTCTTTATCTTAATCCCAGGCAGACTTTAAGGGTTTGGCGTTGGGGGGCGAAATCCCAAACCGGAGAGGAGCGAGTGGGCTCCCTTTAATCCCTTTACCCCCTACACTCTGTACTGCCCCCTTTTCACCTCTACCTAAAGTAGGCCAAGAACCAAGAGGGGACAGGCTTAGGGAAGCTCCCTCCTGAGCCCATAGCATCCGGATCCAACAGTCTCCAAAAATAAATAAAACAAAATGAAATAAACCAAATAAAATAACCAAAAACGACTATACATGAACCTAGCAAACTTGTTGGAGATCTCTATATTGTTATTTTATGTAGGTAAATCGGGTTAAGGTTAAGTTTGAAGTTATGGCTAGAACTAGACACTTCCACAAAAATGCTAGCTAGCGTACAAGGTTCAAGTCAGGTTTAGCTGCTTCCCCAACATTATGTGGGGTAGCTAGTTAGCTAACACACTGTTTTATGTCTTTTGTGTTGTGTTAGTTTCTTTGAAACTACTTTTCAAATGGCGATTTTTCACTTTAGCTAGCTAGCAAATGTAGTCAGCTCTCTAGCTAGCTGACTAACTTCTGGTCAAAACCATGGCAGAAAATATTTAGCTTAGATGCAATGAAAGTGATTTTATGTTGCGTACTTTTAGACTGTGTTACTACAGGATACTCTGTCTTTTCGTGAAAAAATATTCACGCAGTGCTAGTTGGCGTTAGCTACCATCACTTTAGCTAGCTAAACTGGGGCTTCTTCTGCAAAATCTGCATTTTTGCCTAACCTTGACTTGACATGATGTCACCTTTTTCACTTCTTTTTCTGGACTATTTGTGATTGTTGTGTGGGTAAATTCCAGTCTATGGAGAGATTTTACCTAGATATTCCCTGTGAATTCCCAGCACTTTGGGAGGTGCATACTCTCCAGGAGCAGTTTGGATGGAACTGAATGGTGCCTCTTCCATTAAGTGAAAGAACCTCTTCATATTAGTAGCCACACTGAGAAGACTTCGTAGGATAAAAACTGCAGTGTAGGTTGGATAACCCCAGGTAAGGGGTTAGGTGTGGGCAGTGTCGGTACAGCTCCATCTGGTGAAACCTGAGTGCGTGGGGAGGCTACTTGGGTGACTGAGGACAGCTACCATGGCAACGGCAGAAACCAAATCCAGGTGAGGTCCCTCCGGCATCTGCTCACTGGACAACGCACAGTAACGCAAGACAAGTTGGACACATGCTGCTGCAACAGCAACTCATAAAGAAAAACCCCTCAAACCTAAGAGTTATTGCTTGGTTATTAAGACTTAAAATCAACAATGTATATAAATTATTCAGTAATGAATTGATTAATTAAAAAGCCTATTATAAAAATCTATAAAAATCGTTGTGGCCCATCTGTCGATGCCCAGTTTGACTAGCCCATCACCAGTGGTCAGTTTCTGACCACAGATCCATTTTGGCCTGGACTTTTTTGGGCGGGAGACCACACTTATACCAGTGCCTCTGCTGGACTGTACTGGGAATTCCCCACCACCCAAATTATATCTGGTTAGGTTTCAAGTCAAATCAAGTCAAGTTAAGCTTATTTCTATAGCCCATTATCGTACACAAAGGTCATTCAATGTTCTTTACAGGAATAGAATAAAAATATTAAGAAATCAGGAAACATAAAAACAGTTGGAAGTAAAAAAAAAAAGAATAAAAGAAATAAATGAATATATAGAAAATCAATAAAAGAATATTAAAAGTGCAGTGGAAGTGCAGATATTTAGCAGCAGTATTTTAAATGAGCTGGATCTGTCTAATGGACTTTTTGGGAATCCCAGTGAGAAGAGTGTTGCAACAGTTAACGCTGCAGGAAATAAAGATGTGGATAAGTTTCTCTAAGTCTTGTTTGGACACAAAATCTCTAACTTTAGCTGCAAAAATGCGGACTTTGTTATAGCTTTAATGTGGTCAGTAAAACCAAGATCTCCATCTGTGATAATGCCAAGATTTTTTACATGGTTTGTTGTCTTAAGTGCTCTAGATTCCAGGTGGTCCTGTGGTAGCCCTTCCCAATTGGTGGATGGAGCAAAGGGAGCGGTTAAACTGTTCAGCAACAGATGGGCTACAGTTTGTAATGGAACACCCATACTGTAAACCTGTAAGGTGCGTGAAGCTCATACAGTGGGCAGTAGTGGAAGCACAATGCAGGCATTTCTAATAAAGAAAACATAATTAATTTCCTTCATATTACAGTTACAGGAAGGCACCATCTATGCAAAACTGCATACCCTGGGGAAAAGCAATAGATCTCATTTTGTCTTAGTTGACTGTCTATTCAAGAGTGCAAGTGCTGTATCTTATAGGCACCCATGCAAACCTATAGAATGCTGCCCCCCTCTGGCAGCTGGGGTACACGTGGTCTTCAAATAGGTTCACCCTATGCTCAGACGTATTCAGACCCCTGATATTCCCAAATATCCTTGATTTGATCCCAAATCAGAGTTATTAGTGAGAAGTTCCCCTCTGTTTTGTTGAAATAACACCTCCTCTCGTTTATAGGTGGGAACGTTGCTATTTGGATTTGAAAATAGCTTAATATATAGCTTAATCATTCCTACTCATCCCAAAGGTGTTCAGAGGAGCTCAGTGACTTCAACTCATCGCAAAAATGTTCAGTATAGCTTATTCATTCCTACTTATCCCAAAGTAGTGCAGCTCCATCGCCCCAGAGAAAGGGATTGCACTTTTTCACAGTCCAATGTTGGTGAGCTTTAGAATCCTCTAGCTGAGGCTAGGCAATGGGCTTGGTGCATCCAATTATACTGCCAATGTGTTTATATCAATATACAGAAAAGTGTATGCAATTTAGGATCTGTGTCAGCAGTTTTCAAATTTTAAATTACAAACAGTGTCTGGAAACGTTTGGTGAATTTTTCCAGCATTCAAAAAGTGTCTTCATTATTTAATAGGCTTTTAAAGTGTTTTGGCCCAGTGGTGATTCTATACATTCTAGAATATATTTTTATTGGGGTTTGAGCGGGGAGGGGGTGTTGCTCTGGGGTTCTTGTAGCTGAGGAGACATGATGGCACCACTGAATCTAAATTAATGAAGTATGTTTATTTATGGGGACTGAAGAACATTTGAGAGGGTATAGTTCTCCTCAAACAGGCTTAGCAACAACCCTGCACATTATCACTGTAGTTTCAGTGCCGTTCACTAAATAAGCAAATTTGAGCCACCAAATATGTCTATGTAGATCAACAACAAGAACAAAACATGATTTATCCCAAACTACTGTTTGAATCAGTGTCCAAGCTGGCAACCCTAATGATCTTACTGAATCCGGTAGCATTGAGGGTAAATGCAGAAGGGAAGAAGTGGCTCACTTGCCCATGTTGTTCACCATAAAGAGTAACCAATCACCACTAACTGGACCAGTGGCCTTTGGAATGATCTCGAATGATGAAGCTCAGCTGAACACCTTTGGAATGATCTGGAATGACGAAGCTCAGCCGAACACCTTTGGAATGATCTGGAATGACGTAGCTCAGCTGAATACCTCTGGAATGATCTGGAATGATGAAGCTCAAATGAACACCTTTGCAAGGATCTAGAATAATGAAGCTCCACTGAACATCTTTGGGATGATCTGGAATAATGAAGCTCCATTGAACACCTTTGGGAGGATGTGGAATAATGAAGCTTCACAGAGCATCTCTGGAATGATCTGGAATGATGAGGCTCAACTGAACACCTTTGGAATGATCTGGAATGACAAAGCTCAGCTGAACACCTTTGGAATGATCTGGAATGATGAGGCTCAACTGAACACCTTTGGAATGATCTGGAATGACAAAGCTCAGCTGAATACCTTTGGAATGATCTGGAATCATGAAGCTCAGCTGAACACCTTTGGAATTATCTGGAATGACGAAGCTCAGCTGAATACCTCTGGAATGATCTGGAATGACGAACCTCAGCTGAATACCTCTGGAATGATCTGGAATGATGAAGCTCAACTGAACACATTTGGAATGATCTAGAATGATGAAGCTCAGTTGAACACCTCTGGAATGATACAGAATGATGAAGCTCATCTGAATACATTTGGGATGATCCGTAATGATGAAGCTCAGTTGAACACCTCTGGAATGATCTAGAATGATGAAGATCGACTGAACACCTTTGAAATGATCTGCAATAATAAAGCGCCTTTAAACACCTTCAGGAAGAACTGGAGTCATGAGGCTTCATTCAGCCTTTTCAGGATGAGCTGATGTCCTAGAGCTTGTTTAAACACCTTTGGGATGAGCAGGAACACCACTGCGATCTAGATCTGTTTCTTGCTCGTCCCTCTGAATTTGATTCACTTCCAAAGCTCAGTTATTTGTTCCCAAGTTATGTTAACATTAATCCTAACACCAAGACCCATGAGGAATTTGAGAATGAGGAGGTCATGTGACCACTAGGCCTGATTCACTACTAGCTTGTTCTACTGATGCATAAATGCCTCACCCTCTGCCATCCATTAGGGAGAAAAACAGCACAAATGAAAAAAACAATAAGGATAATAGGTTGCACTAATGTGAAAACAATATGGATTTAGGAGTCATTATTTTAAGATGAGCAAATCACGCTGGTCCGTTTGAAATTTATCCCCCCCATGGTTGATCCCTTTTTCGTCCTCGTCACACTGAGGCCAACATCTTCTCAATCCACATGCGAAACTTGTCAGATAGTCAGCTTACTGGAGCAGGAGGGGGAAAAAAGAATAACAGGCATTATATTGGGAGTAAAGCACACAGAACACAAAGGCAAAATGGCCATTAGGGTAAGGAGATTGGGCGCCGGTCATGAGTATTGTCTTGGGATTTTGAGCTCGAGCTGAAGTTTTAAGAGGTTTTAGAAAGGGGCTAAAAGACTTCACCCACGGATGCGGCTCTGTATGGACACATCGGGAAAGAACGACAACAATAGCGACGGATTTGCATGCTCATAGCTTGTACCCATCCTCTGGGCTTTGGGAAGATTTGCTAGTTTTTCATTAGGCAAATTGATTCAGTCCCATCGCCTTTGCCAGTTAGTTTGGTTGGAACCATAGGCCGCTGCCCCAGTTAGTGGTGTTTAGTGAACTGATTGTTTACTCTTTATGGCATACGACATGGGCAAGTGAGCCACTTCTTCCCTTCTGCATCTGATCTCAATACTAACGGATTCAGCAAGACCATCAGGTCTACCTGCTTGGATAAATGACCCTGATTCAAACAGTAGTTTGGGATAAATCATGTTTTGTTCTTGTCGTTGATCTGCCGAGGCATGTTTGGTGTCTCAAATTTGCTTATTTGGTAAACGGCACCGAAACTACAATGCTAATGTGGAGTTCTATGTATTCTAGGTATTCTTTTATTTCTTCTATTATTTTCATTTTAATTTATTTTATTCTATTTTGTTTTTGATTCTGTAAAGCACATTGAATGACCTTTGTGTATGATAATGTGCAATATAAATAAACTTGACTTGACTTGTCACTAGGCCTGTTTGAGGGGAGCTATACATTCTCAAATGTTCTTCAGCACCCCTAAGTAAATGTGCATTATTATTTTTAAATAGTGCGTTAGTAATGTAGATTTATTTCCCCTTCAACCCTCATAAAAATATGTGCCAGAATACGCCACTGCCCAAAAGAACCATTTAAAAAGCCTATTATATAATGAAGACATATTTTAGGTCCAATTTTTCAAATTTTTTGTCGGAGAGCCCCTGAGAGCCCTCTAGTAAAGGCGTAGCCCCTCTATTCACAAATCGCTAGTGGCTAAATAGTAATGGAAGCGTTTGTCACGCTAATTAGCATAACACTAACTGTATGAGTGAATCATCACACACTTGCCGCACACTGTATGGAGTTGTTAAGTAAGCTATAATAGACTTCCTTATATGGTTTCTGACACTGTACAACACAATGTTAGTCATTAGCATGGAATGTATGGGCAGAATTGGTAAAAGCAGGTGGCTGATACTGTTTTTAGCTATGCTAGTGTACTCTTCTCCATGCTTACAGAAGTCATACAGTGTCAGAAATCACATAAGTAGATCTACTAGAGTTATCTTAACAGATCCACATGATAATTTTGGCATGGTCGGATGATTTGATGATTTTGGCCCCAATAATTAAAGAAGCAAACATGTCTTGACCACAATCTTAGTTGCTATTTTAAAGCCTAAATTTTGCCTGCAGTCTTGTTTTGCTCTTACATTTGCAAAAAGAGGGAAACTGCACGTATATTTAGCCTAGAGGATGTTAGATTTTTAAAATACGATTTTAAAATATGTGCTATTTTAAAGTACAAGTGTTGCTGGAATGGACCTGAAGCCATACTCTTGGCTGTTGTTTGTAAGGGCTCATCAAATGGATTAAACTCTTTTCTTCAATTGTACGCTCTTTTCTTCGTCTGACTGACACCTGGCGCTGTCCGACAGGAAAAGTGTGTGAGAACTGAATCCCCTCAGCTGCATTATAAATGAACACTCTAACAAACGCCTTCAGAGACTATTGTCTGCTTGCAGAGACGGATGCAGCGGCGTCTTTATCTCATTTTGTTAACAGGTGATGTATCCCTGTGCTCTGTTACAGTCACCTCCAGGTGACCTTCTGCTCCGTGAAACTAGAGATCAGCATCTGCAGATGTTGCTGACGGTTCTGGAAGCAGCGTAACGGACATGGATTATAACCAGACTCTCCACGGGGTCCTGTTTCCATGAACAGGTTTTATGAGTGCAGTATCACCAAAAGATATGAAAATTACTCAAGAGCTTCACAGGAATAGCCTCTTTCAGTTCTTGTAGAGGCCAAAATTTGAGTCAGATGTAGTGTTATTAAAATAAACGGTTGAAAGAAATGAGAGATACTGTTGACATTATTTGATGAATTATGAATGTCAGCAGGAGAGGACTGAATGAAACTGTACTGAGCAAATTATTTAGAAAGGCCTACCAACCAATCAACCAATCAAACAAACAAACAAACAAACAAAAAACAACCACCAACCAACCAATCAAACAAACAGACAAAAAACAACCTCCAACCTACCAACCAACCAACCAACCAAACAAACAAACAGACAAAAAACATCCTCCAACCTACCAACCAACCAACCAACCAACCAACCAATCAACCAAACAAACAAAAAACAACCACCAACCAACCAACCAAACAAACAGACAAAAAACATCCTCCAACCTACCAACCAACCAACCAACCAAACAAACAGACAAAAAACAACCACCAACCTACCAACCAACCAACCAACCAAACTACTAAACAACCCACCAACTAACCAACCAAACTACTAAATAACCAAACAATCAAACAACCAACCAACCAACCAAACAACCAAACAACCAAACTACTAAATAACCAAACAATCAAACAACCAACCGTCCAACCAAACAAGCAAACAACCAACCAACCAAACAAAATAATAGCAGTTCGAAATCTAACAAATACTCTTATTTTTATTCAACCTCCTACAAAAGATCATTTTACACGTTTTCGTTTTTATAAACTGAATTTTCTAAATAGCATGAATATTTGAATAAAGCTGATAAAAGTGTTTCATTGGTTACTGTAATACATGGGCTCAATACTGTTTTGCTTATAACTGGCTAAAACTGAATAAAGGCATTTTTTTTTAATCACATATACTCATATATTCATCCTATATAGTCATCATATATAGTTATATACATACAATTTATCTATCTACCTATATATATAGAAGTATTCGGTATTGCTGTATCTGTATAATCTGCCGACCATATGTTCCCTGTGCTCTACATGCTATTCAAACGTTGATGTGCTTGAGCCTGTTATTAAATTATTATGTCGAGAACAACAACACCGTGTTTCTGAGTTTTATTAGTTTATGGCTGGTGATGTTTTTGCTGTAATTCTTGGAGTATTTTTGGCACTGTGTTGGATGAGAAACGGCCTGTTCAGCTCTGATGCTCTTCATGCTCAGCTGTAACACGGAACACAGTGATAAAAAAACAACAACAACACAAACAGCAAGGTAAGACAGACAGATGGCCAATGTTTTCACTGGGCGCACAGTTTTAAAAAAATTAAATCAAAAATTCAGTTGCCCATTTGTAAACCTCCAAGCAGCTTATTTCAATCTCATTTTGTCTCACTTCTTTCTTCAGAGCCTGTAATAAGCTGGGAAGTTGTGCTGTGACGTATAATGAAAGCTCCTGACATGCAGGCAGAGGATTAAACTGAACAAACACACGCACGCGTGCGCGCACGCGCGCACACACACACACACACACACACACTGTGTTTGGTTAAAAATGAGACTTATGGCATGGAGTTAAAACTGAAAACACTTCAGTCAGTGAATATATATGTGTGTACGCTTGTGTGTGTGTGTGTGTGTGTACACACCCCCTCCACACACACATAGTATAGTACACAAAACATATA
>JBBPCZ010000089.1:7773959-7784847 GCA_037974445.1 Brycinus macrolepidotus
GCTCCTTGTATCTTTAGACACTTTGCAGTCTGTCGCAGTAAAACATTTGTTCCCATTTCTTTCATTTAATCTACTCAATATGCCAAAAATAAGACAGTTTGACAGGCAGAAAATAGTATTTTTGCACCAAGGTGATTCAAAGCAAAATATATATATTATTAATATATTAATACTGATAGTATTGCTCATAGCTTCAAAGGCATTGCAGAGTCAAGAGCTCTCTATTTCAGGCTCCGATGGAGGAAGCGTAAAGAACCACAGTGAAACTCAAGTGTATACGGTGTAATGGTGGTGTCACGTTCCGTGTTAATTGATTTTATGCAGCTTCCTATTGTACTGTAACGAACACGCCTGGTGCTGATAGACTAGCCCTTAATTAAAGGCCTACTCCGTTTTCCCTTCTGGTTATTGACCAGAAAGCCCTTTGGAATGGACTTGGTTGGGCTGGAATAGTGAGTATGTGCTTATAGGTGTATTTCAATGCTCCATTTCACATCAAAACAAACAAGATGACTTCCTTTACATCCCGACATTTAAATCATGAAGACATTTTTTGGAATTTCTCCTTAAGGTGCAGACTTCATAGATACAAGTGTCCACACAACTCCATATAAAAGCATTGACCAATAGAATGGAACCAAAGCAGTCACATATGAGCCAAAAGTCATTCCCAGTGCCGAACACCAGCTCTGGGGAAGTTTAAAGCCCCCAATGTAAGACTGTGGAGCATAGAACTGTGTTCTGTATAGCGATGGAGCTCCAGGTGGTACCTCTGCAAATTTGGACTTCTAGTCTAGAGATTATATTTATAGTTTATTTATATATGTGTATTCTATGTGTCTTTTTTTATACTCTGTAAAATCTGGAGCCACGCCTTCTCGACTCACTGTGTTCATGTATATAACTGAGATGACAATAAAGTTTACTTTGACAGTGCCACTTTACAATAAGACTACCCTCATGAAGGGCTTATAAATTATTTATAATCAGGCTGTTTATCAGGTTGTAGACAGTATATAAATCATTAATAAGCAGTTATAAACAAGTTATAACAGTTGTCATACATTGATGCAGGCTCACTATTTGTTTTAATGGTAGTAGTATGATGTGAGAAAGAGACAACATAAGCTCAGCAACTAGCAAGATCTGAGATCTCACCAAATAGTGAGCCTACATCAATGTATGACAACTGTTATAACTTGTTTATAACTTCTTATTAATGATTTATAAACTGTCTACAACCTAATTAACAATCTGATTATAAATCATTAATAAACCCTTTAGAAGGGTAGTCTTATTGTAAAGTGGTAGCACATTGACTTTGACTTTTTGACCTCTAGGATGACCTGGAGGGTGCTCCAGAACTCCAGCCTGACCTCACTAATGCTCTCAGTGCAAGCAATGTTCCAACACCTTCTCCGAAAAGCAGATGGTATATTGGTGGCATATTTGATTGGTGTTACATTTCCTTGCTTGACTACAGGGGCTGTGAGAATATATTTAGCTCAAAACATCTGGATTTCAGGGTCCCAAAATGCACGTCAGAACCGAAAGTGCCTTGGATCGACCCAAAGACGTGCTTTGTTAGCATGAAAATATGGAGCGGGCCTTTTAAAGGGCTCTACAAAAACACCTTTCATATACGACAAGGCTTGACACACGCCGGGCTTTCAGCGGCGCCACTGGAGCCAGAGCTCTAAGCGAGTTACTATTGTTGATTAGGATAATTAGCTGCATTGCTGCAGGGGGAGAGGCACAAAAAAGGCCGCCTCTTTCAGATGCTTTGGCAAAATGTTAATATCTGTATTTTTAGCGGCTCCGTGCTTCGGGCATTAGCCGAGCATTGCGTAACATTGCATTGACGTTTTGATGGTGGTTTTTAAAGGGCCACGTGCACCTGATGACGGTAAAAGAGTGACAAATCTGAAGTGAACTGATAGACTGACAGCATCAGGATCAGAAAATTGGTTACGACTGCACAGAGACACAGAGACACAAAGACATAAACAGTATAAATATAAACTAAAAGTCAAAATCAAATAAAAATGTTGAAAACAATACTCTGTACAAAATATACTGTTATATATACAAGATGATAGAAAGAAAGATAGGAAGATAGACAGGCAGACATACAGAAAGGCTGATAGATTAGCATGCTTGTGTAATTAATACTCATATGTTCCTCTTCCTGTTCAACTGCTATGCTATTTAGAGGGAAGCAGAACCAGCAGGTTGTAATTCTGTCCCAAATTTTAGCTCTTCACCCATTTTGAGTGTTTGATCATCTGAAAGCAATATAAGCTGCCTAATATTCAAAAAGTCAAAATGCAGTAATGCAATAATAGAATTTTTGTTTTTTAATGTAATATACACTATGAGAACATACACATACTATGAATACAGATAATTCAAAGTGGACTTCTTCCAATTCTCTAAACATAATTAAATAATTATGATGCACATCAGAGTGGTGTGATATGTAATACTTTATAGAAGCCAAGTCTAAATTGTTTACAGTGGTGGTGAATGGAACCAGATGTCTGCCTCTAAAAGCTCATTGTCAGAAAGTTATTGCTTGAAATCTTTACACAAGCACTGTAAAATATACTCGTTTTGAAGGTTTTGAGCAAAAACCCATTTTTAAATCCATTCATGTTGAAGGGGTACCTGCAGAGTGTTTTGAGGCAAAACTGATTTAGTTCAGATTTGCCACTATTTTACCATCATCGACGTTCCATATAAACGCTGAGAGACATGTGGAGCTTCAATAAAGGGTTTTGGAGAGTAAATAAAATGGATATATTTGTGTTGGAGACATTGTGACACCTGGTTCCATTCACAGCCACTGTAAAATATTAAAATTTCAAATTGAAACAAACTAAATGACTTTTTTTTTCTTACATGTCAGTAATTAAACTATGAAGATACTTTTTTAAAAATTGGGGGAAAAAAATCTCTGGAACGATCCATGCAGTACCTCTGGGATAAGTTGGAGTGGCATTTTTGGTCATCTGGGATCATTACCTGAGCTCTCAGGGCTGAGTGCAATCAAATCCTCACAGCAATATTCCAACATCTTCACAGAACTGCAGCAAAGGAGGTGTTGCGGGGGGACTCTGCTTTGAATATCCTTGTTTTTTCCAGTTTGCTAATTAATTAAATAAAAGTTATGCTTCAAGAAAACAAACAATAAAGTGCAGCGCAGCCTCGTTAAAATATGCATGTAAAAATAAATGTGTTACAAAAATGTGTGAACATGAAATCCTTGCCAACATCCTTCATGGCAGAATCCTTTAAAATTCACACACACACACCTGCTGAGACCAGAAAAAAAAGCTCAGTTGTACAACTTTGACAAGCTTTTGCAGCAGGCGGAGCATCAAGGTGTGAAATCCAAGAGTTCAGATAACACACTGTCTCACTGGCTGTCACTTACCGTAATTATTTGTGTGTGCATGTGTGTGTGTGTGTGTGTGTGTGTGCATACAGCCGCTAGACCCGTGTGAGGCGGTTTGCTGCAACTGCAAAACAGCGTGATTTAGGCTCTCTGATCACAGAGAGGAATGAAGAGGAAGATCCTTTGGTTTTAATCTGTAAACTGAGGCCTTTAGTCCAAGAAACTAAACTCAGCCCATTTCTCACTCAGCACAGACACTTGTGTGAAAAAAGACTCATGATATCTGTGGTGAGAAGATGGATGGATAGATGGATGGATGGATGGATGGATGGATGGATGATGAATGGATGGATGGATGGATGGATGGATGGATAGATAAATAAAGGGATAAATGGATGGATGGAAGTAGAGATGGGTGAGTGTATGGATGGATGGAAGGAGACATAGATAGATCGATAGATAGATCTATTTGACTGACTGACTGACTGATTGACTGATTGATTGATAGACAGACAAACAGACAGATGGTTAGATAGATAGATAGATAGATAGATAGATAGATACATAGATACATAGATAGATAGATAGATAGATAGATAGTTGAAACATGAAGCAACGAATCCCCCAACATGGTATCAGATGTGCTGAACGTCAGCACTTCCCTCCACTAAAAAACGTAAAGCCGTCTGCGTTACACAGCCATAAAACTGAGTGAATCTCAGGCTGAGCTCATCTTCCTGATTTATCACCACAGTGGGCTTTTTATAAACTTACTGTCATAGCAGAATGTTGCAATATGCAAATAAGCATCTAACCTAGAACCACGGGTTTAGGAGCTTCCTGACCAATCACGGATAAGTGTTATTCTCTATCAGAATCTTCACATTATTCAACGACGTCCCGAAAAATGTATAACTTTCATTGGTGCACACTTAATTTATAACAGGCTGTAGATGTGAAGCGGTATTATTAAAGCATTAGTAAGCACACCCAACCTCCTTCATGCTCTAAATTACACATCCCTACCCCACACTGACCTTGCAAAAGCAGACACTACTGTCCGCTTTCCCTGAGTTTTTTTTTTTTTTTGGCATTAGTGTTTATGTGTGCTCAGAAGCAAAGCCAAACTCTCTTGGTAATTATTTTTGTCCTCGTTTGAAGCAGAGATGATTATCATTGCCAAGGGAGCCCTTGACACCAGGGTAATCGCCGCGCTGAAACACGTCCAGCTCTCTGAAGCATCCTCGGCCTGTTCCAACCGACAGAGAGCGGGTTCGAATAAACATCTGTCACTGGGAGGGGTGCCATTACAAATGGAAAACGGTCAACTAGCAGGGTGGAGCCCCGTCCTGGTCTTGCGGTCTACCTTCCCCACACGTTTTGGCATTTTACCAGCTCTGATACACCCACTTCAGCTCAACAGGGCTTTGTTATGCAGGGATCTAATGGAGTAAAAGGTCACGCCCACATTTTAAAGCGCAAATACCCTCCAGTTTTCTTGTATTAATGATGCTGGGTTGGGTTTCAGATAGATAGACAGACACACAGAGAGACAGAAATGCCAACAGATTGATTGATAGACAGGCAGACAAATAGACAGAAAGTCCAACAGATTGATAGACAGATAGATAGATTTCAAAGTGTGTTTGGTGTGAAACGGTTCACTGTAGAGACTCTGGTTTCTTTACAGTGGTGGTGAATGGAACCAGACGTCTCCAACACAAATCCAGCCATTTGATTCACTATCCACCCCCAGTGAAGCTCCGTGTGTCTCTGAGTGTTTATATGGATGTTGATGATGATAAAATAGTGAATCTGAACTAAATCACTTTTCTTTGGGGACTATTTTGCCTCACAACGCCCTGCATGTATCCCTCTGCCATGAATGGGTTTCGTTTGTGGCCAAATGCTTCTCAAAACGGTGGTAAAACAATGCTTTAGGCATCAGGCAGAGCATTATAACCATTCACTGAAGTAACTTTCTGTGAGGGAGCTTTCAGAGGCAGACGTCTGGTTCCATTCACCACTACTGTGAACAATTCTCAGTCTGAACTTTTCCTGAATGGTGCGATTCACACCAAACCCACTCTGAGTAACACATCCTAACCATTTAATTATGCAGAAATTATGAGAAGCAAGTGGAATTCCCCTTTGACCGATGTTTCTTTTGCCTTTAAGGGAAGGCAGATTAGTTGGAACAAGTGTGTTAGAGCAAGGGATTAAAAAAATAATAATAAAATAAAATATTCAGTGCAGGGATACAGCAGTAACAGGGCTGAGAGCTTGAATTGATGCAATTGCACACAGAACTAAGTGAAGAGAACAGTAATAAGCGCTTCGATTTTCATCACCCAGCGTGCCGGGATTATGTTGGGAATTGCGCTGCCTTTTTCCCATACTTTGTTCACAAAGATGACTGGTGTAAACATGGGCCCTCTAGATTGAAAAAAGAAGGCAGATCTTCAGATGCCTTGCGTTTTCTTATTGAAGCCAGATTGCAGAATTGACTGTGAGGTTCAGACCTGTTTTCCTGCTTGTTTGCCCTAGGAGCAGAGCGCAGGAACATGTGCGAATGTGGAGGTGCGAGGCAACCAAATCAAATTAAAACACCAGTTCAAGCCCATGTATATTCATGAGCCTGTAAGTGTGGCACATTTCACCTAAAGGTGTAGATCCTTTCGTTACACTTTTCGTCTAGCAGCGACCGAGAGTGCGTGGTGAGCTTATAACTCCATCTGCCTCCTGTCCCAGCAGATCTCCCTGATTTATGAAAGCCCACCGTTCCTCACTCTGTTCCGCTCCCATTTTTTTCAGCCCTTATCATGCAGAAACACTCTTAAATAAGAACAATGGACTTGCTGAGCGATTCTTTAACCCCTAAATACCTGAGGGGCTTGTATGTATATATTCATACTATTGGAGCTAGGCCTTCGGTGTAGGCCATACATACACACACATATATATAAAAAACGGGGTGGAGAAACTAGGAAAAAAAATACACATCTGTGATAATGCTATCGCCCCTATGGGATTGTAAGGGTATAGTGGTATTAAGGTACACCATATATGTTTACTATTGGAGCTAGGCCTTCATTTTAGGCCATAAATATCAAAAACATGAGTAAATACACCTGATAATGCTAGTGCCCGTAAGGGATTATAGTGATATGTTAGCTCTAAGCTAACAACATTGACATGAATATGTTTTGGTTGTTCAAAATTAAACCGCTGCATCTGAAGCTTGTAAAAGACATTTCATGGTTTACCTACTTGTAACAGACATAAGAACGTATATTTGAGCTGGAGTGTTGCATTTGTACAGTGACTCTTTCAGCAAAGAGTCCTGGCATAGAGCTGCTGCAGTTCACCACCTGACACATACTTACTGCAGTTCACCACCTGACACATACCCACTGGTTAGACCACTTCCATTCACAGTCAGTGACATTTCTAGAACTTCCAAAGGGCCTAGAGTGACCCTCTCTCCCTTCAAACTGGCCTCCCCACTGTAGATCAGACGAGATGTGTTGATTCCTCTGGTATCGGTGGTAAATCTGATATGGTAGGACTTCAGTCCAGCTCCTGAAGGTCTGACCAATGGAAGAGCTTACTACATAGATACCACATAGAAAAAAATCTTTTTGGCATATTGAGAATTTCACATGGTTTTTTAACCTCAGCATGTTATAATGAAACAAGAACAGTACTTGACTTCTGCTGAACAGAAATGACCTCAATGTATTTTCTGCCAAACAGAAATGAACTCAATCTAAGTTCTCAGAAATCATTAGAAGGAAAGCCATGAGCGCCCCCTTCAGGTATATATGCACATACAGACTTCTATACTATGCTTTTGTCTATTTTTATAGCAGTTAGTCTGTTTGAGATTACTTTACATCTCAAGTCAAGTGTGTGATGCTTTGTTCATGCAGTTAGCACAGTGCTAACTGGTAGTTCTTTAGTTCCAGCAGCAAATTTCGAACACCAGAATACACATTTGCTAGTCGACTACATTAGACATAGGGTTAGATTTGGACCTCAAAGCGACGGTCCAGCCTCTATGTTTCTGTTATGATAGCAAGAAGCCACACAGAGAGGCTTTCGTCCCTCAGAGCCGGGCAGAAATGTGAAATGGAGGATAAACAGAACGCCGGGAGGGAAATGAGGTCAGTAAATTCAGGCGGCAGGCATTTTCAGGAGAGGAGCAGCACAGCGCGGGGACGATAATAAAGCATGGCAGCGACGGGACGGAAACTCCACTCCTTAAGGTGCCAGAGGTCCCGTCTCCAGAGGAGCCTGCAGCTGCTCCACATCCTCTGCCAGCCTCAGCAGCGCATTGGGGAGGGAGGGAGGCAGGTGTTGGGGGGGGTGTTAAGAGATAGGAGCTAAACAACAAACACTCGCTGTCTCTGGAAACTTCACAGCAATAGGTCAGGGCTGACGAGGTGCGAGAAAGTCGCCCGAGCGAGAAAAAGTGCTGACCGGGTGCTTTGCTTTTATTTATTTTTAGGCCAACGTTATGATGCATGGGTGAAGCCCTGATTACATCAGTGTAACACAAGGGGAACTGAAGTGTTAGTAGGAGACAAAAGGACAGCTTTAAGTGCTCTAATGTTCAAAAACAATACAAAGAACCCAAAGAACCGAGTGTCCCACTGAGGCGACCAATGGAGAAATGTAATCAGATGCACTGAAACAGCAAATCAAAGAAGGCAGAGCGCGACAGGGGTGGCTAGAAAATGTAGAATCGTAAACGTCACACAAACAAGGCAATACTGAACTGAAATCATAAGATGTTCATGAAAGGTTGGGATGTCCACCGCACTGATTTAAAAGCTGTGACCAATTTAGGCATCCTGTGAACCTAATTCAGTTTGACCATGCGTCCTTTTCTACACCTTTTAAAAAAAGTGAGTGATAAAAGTGATAAAAATTGAGTGTTAAAAATTGAAAATTCCCTCAGGCCGTTTCTCAGAGACCCCCAGATTTTTCCCAGTTTGTTGTGAACTGGGATGGAGCAAAAGTCTGGTCCATGTTGGGGTCTCTGACCTTTCAATGCTCTTCACATTTCTTGTAAATCATATTATGAGTAATATAAAATTCAGAAGCATACTAATCCAAAAATAAGCAAGAAGCTTGGTGTGTTGTTTTTATAGTTTGTGTAACATTCATGTATTTAGAAGGTTATTAAAAAAAACAAAGTTGAATTTGGCAAAATTTTGGCAATGCAGTGAATTGATTCATAATTTAATCAAATTGAACTGTCAAAGTCAGAGACTGCCACCCCTGACACACACATATAGCTCCATAGTTTTCACCATTTGAAATGACCAGCTTTACACTTTGTGAACAAATAGAAATTATCCCAAATTACCTGGAACAAATGGTATAATATAATAACATAAGCCTTGCCATTCTGACGAGTATTCCTTCTTAAATTGCAATTCCGGCCTAAAACTAGCATTTAATGTCATTAATGTTGTGTAATATTCGATAAAGCACCACTGTGACCCCCTCAGCTATTGATAGCACTCTCAATTCTGTTTTCTTCCATCTTTCACTACATTACCCAGCATGCACTACTCCAATACAACACACAACCATTGGGAATTCATCCAGCGCTTAACAAATCCCAACGCTTCCTGCTAATCTAAAAGCTAGAAAATCCATCTGTTCGTCAAACAAAAGGAATAATTCATCCAGTTAGTGCAAGCCCCACCCACGAATATTAACTATAAACACTTACAGTCTCAATATTTACCTCCACCTTCAAGAATGTCCCTTTAACAGAACAGAGCAACGCTCAAAATTAAGAAGCCCCCTAGAGACATGGAGGGGAATTACCTGGTAATAATGACAGACAGGCAGCTCTGCAGACTTTAGGTCATGAAACTTCAGCTTGTTTCGGTGAGAACAGAGTGAGCGATGTTCATTTCTGGCAGAACAGCGGCGTCGTATTCAGAAATGGAGTCGAAGGAGTCATCCATCTGGGAGGGGGGCGATAACCGGGGCAATTTCCAGCCCATATTTGGTGTGATAAACTGTGCCCCCACAGTTCAATTTGAGTCTCCTGATTAGAGCACAGCTGCCTAGCGACGGAGCCGAGGCACCTTGCGTTTCTGACAGGAGAGACCGGGGCCATTTTTTTCTCTTTTATATTTTTTCCCTGCTGCGTTCATGCAATTATGAGGAATATGACTCAGTCTGAGGTACCAGGAGGCGCACAACGTCAATTTCATTCCACAGGTAATTAGATGGATTACCAACAGCACAGGAGCAAAAATTAGCATGCATTACATTCTGCTTGTTAAATCGTCACCAATTTAAGCCTCCTGTAAACCCTAATTTAATGTTAAAAGCTTGGCCACACCCCCCTCCCCTCCCCTTTTCTAAAAAAATGCTCCTTGGTTTGATGCCATATAGGTTCCCTAAAGGACTGTTTTTGAAACTGGTCTCCTAGTTTTGAAACTAGACTCCAAGAGCTTGGTTCCAAATTGGAACAAAAATCTGGATCTGGATCTAATTAACTGGCCTAAAGGACTTTTTAATGGATGGTTTAGGATGTGCAAGTAAGACGAACCTTTTTAAAGTTCAAAGAATCTCCATATGTAATATGGGCTCTAAGAAGAACCTATGACCAATCATAACCTATGATGAACAATTATATTTCATGGAAGGATCTTCAAATCTCTTCTCCACGCATAGTTATTTGAGGTGCATAGACTTGGCCATAAACCTGCAGGCACTCCAGCACTCTGAGGACAAGATGCATGGCCTCTAGTTTAAAGATATTTCAAAGAATTATAAAGGAGATGCATCAATTAAAATTATATTTGCATTAGAACCATACAGCTAAGCCAAGAACCATTTAAGACCTTTAAATGTTCCGTCTGAAGGGCAAGAGCCCATTAAATTGCAACTACTCAATGAGCAAAAGAAAATAAGATAGAAAATGACCAGCCCGTTTTTGTGATGTAATGGAAGCTTATTTGCATACGTATCTACTCAGCCTTGAGCTCTTAAGCTCCTTCTACTCATGCTGAAGTTATACGGAGCGCTTCAACCCGCACTGAATGTGGCAAAATTACAGGTCAGCCAATCAGAACATAGGTCAATTACATATATCAGTCTTATAGGCACAGTAACAATAAACAGTCAGATGTTTAAAAGTTTAAAAGTGAATCATGTAAATGTGAAAACATAAGTGGGCCTCAAGCGGGAAAAACACATAAAATACAAACCCCATATCCAAAAAAGTTGGGACACGTTCGAAAAATGCAATAAAAATTAAAATCTGTAATTCGGTAATTCACTTGAATCTTTATTTAACAAGCAAAAGGACAAATGAATGATTTTCAGTGTTTTCACTTACAAATTTAATTCTGTTTGATAAACTTAAACAAATTTAGAAATTTGCCCATTCATTCTGTAGAGCATTTATGAGGTCAGGCACTGATGTTGGACGAGAAGGCCTGGCTCGCAATCTCCGTT